>JANAVB010043419.1:20243624-20369052 GCA_029216955.1 Iris pallida
CTGTTTTCTAGCTGTCCTCCTTTGATATAATCTTTCTTGTGCCATATTGATATCTTCTTTCAATCTGTCTTCAGGATGGTGCAGACCAGGTCCCAGCATCTTGAGTCCGCGGACGCGGAGAGGTCTGCTATGACTTGCGGACCTGATCCGGACACTCCTGCTGTAGTCGGGGTGTCGGCAGCAGCTCATGGGGGCGCTCCTCCGCCAGTTACGAGGGCTGACCCCAGGGTTGCTACGACTATTCCGGCCGCAGTACCAGTGGTTGATACGGGCGCTCTTCCTCCTCCTGTGCAGCGGATTCCTCTGCCAGTTGCAGACATACTTCCACCTCCACCTCTTCTGCCTACAGATATGGGACAGATGCTTACTTTCCTCCAGCAAATACTGGAGACTCAGAGAGCCCAGGCCGAGGCTCAGCAGAGGCAGACAGACGCGATGTGTCAGGTCATGGAGGATGCCCATCAGTTGGCCCTTACAGTCGTGGAGCAGAGGGCTCCGCATCAGGGGACGCGTACTAGGTACGGAGATATCTAGGACTTCAAGAAGCTCGGGCCCCGTGACTTTAGCGGGACCGAGGGTGTGGTCTATGCAGATGATTGGCTCGAGGATATTGAGCGGCAGATGAGGGCCTCCCGCCTGGCAGATGACCTGAAGGTCGAGGCGGTAGGTTTGCAGTTACTAGACATTGCACGCACCTGGTTCAAAAATGAGCCAGCCTTAGCTGGAGAAGGCCATACTTGGGCAGAGTTCAAGCTTCTCTTCAAGGATAAGTTCTTTTCCTCCACGGACAAGATCGACCTGGTGCAGCAGTTCCAGGATCTGCAGCAGGGCAGTTTATCTGTGGAGGAGTATGCCGCGGAGTTCGGCCGTCTAAGCCGATACGCAGAGTACATGGTTCGAGACTCGAAGATCAGGGCGAGCCGTTTCAGGGAGGGGCTGACTTGGGATATCAAGATCCTCATTCCCTCCTTCTATGAGACTTATACCCAGATCTACGCGGAGGCCCGCAAGGTAGAGCGAGAGTGGGGCTTGAAGCCCAAGAGAGAGCGTGATCTTTTCTCGGGGGCTACTAGCAGTGCGGGGGCTGCTAAGCGCCCTCAGCGTCAGCATCATTCTTTCCAGCATCACCAACCGCAGGTTCAGGCCAGAGCACCGGTTCAGCAGGTGCAGCACACTCAGCAGAGGCAGGCACATCATTGGGATCCTTGTAACTTTTATAAGAAGCCCGGTCACATCTGGGAGGTCTATCGGAAGAGGCTGGGCGTGTGCCTCTATTGCGGAGAGGCTGGACATCAGTTGAGAGATTGTCCTACGAGCCATCGTAGGGTAGCCCGTAGAGCGGTAGCAGCTCAGGGGGCACCGGCAAGAGTACCTGCAGTGCAGCCGAGGGGTCCACTTCCGATCCAGCATCATCAGTTTGTCCAGCACCGCCAGCAGAGGGGTGGTCAGGGTAGAGCCTTTGCTCTTGCAGCCGAGGAGATGGAGCCTATTACAAATGTTGTCGCAGGTTCTATTCTGCTCGATTCTTTTCCAGCTTTAGCCTTGTTTGATTCTGGTGCTACGCACAGTTTTGTGTCTGTTTCTTTTGCTCTTAGGCACAATATTATTGCTGAGTATCTTGGTAGGACTTGCAAGATTATGACTGGGAATGGCATCATCCTGGTTAATAATATTTACAAGGGGCGGAGAGTTTCTTTGAGAGGCCGGGAGCTGAGTACGTGTTTGCTCGTAATGCCACTTTCGAGCTACGATGTGGTACTCGGTATGGACTGGTTGAGCATGCACCACGCTAGCATCGACTACAAAGGGGGCAGGATTCTGTTTAGGCCACCGGGAGAGCCGGAGTATGAGTTCACCAGGGGTGCAGCGGAGCCAGGAGATGGATTCTGCGGAGCGTTGTTGGCGGGGCCGGTGTTGCCACATCCACTCATTGCTGAGTTCTTGGATGTCATTCCCAAGGAGCTGCCCGGGATGCCGCCAGATCGTGATGTTGAGTTTTCTATAGACCTAGTGCCGGGCGCTGAGCCTATCTCCCAGCACGTCTTTAGATTCAACAACAGTGAGTTAGTGAAGCTGAAGAGACAGGTCGACGAGCTGGAGGACAAGGGCTTTATTCGATCTAGTTCTTCACCTTGGGGCGCACCAGTTCTTTTCGTCCCCAAGAAGGATGGTACGGTACGTCTGTGCATTGATTACAGGGCGCTCAACAACCTTACCATCAAGAACAAGTATCCTTTGCCAAGGATTGATGACTTATTTGACCAGTTGAGCGGGGCGAGGGTGTTTGCGTACCGGGTACCATCAGCTGAAGGTAAAGTGGGATGACATTCCGAAGACTGCCTTTCAGACTCGCTATGGCCAGTATGAGTATACCGTCATGCCGTTTGGGTTGACCAACGCCCCGGCGGTATTCATGAACTTGATGAACAAGGTACTTCGTCAGTACCTTGACAAGTTCATGGTGGTCTTCATTGATGACATTCTCATCTATTCGAAGACACCAGAGGAGCACGAGGAGCACCTGAGGATCGTGTTGGACACTCTCAAGAGGGAGCAGCTGTATGGGAAGTTGTCCAAGTACGAGTTCTTCTTGGATCGCGTGGAGTTCCTAGGCCATGTTGTCTCTGGCGAGGGGATTTCTGTGGATCCGAAGAAGATTGCTGCAGTGGAGTCATGGTCTACGCCGAGCTCAGTAGCAGAGGTTCGGAGTTTTCTGGGTCTGGCAGGTTATTACCGGAGGTTCGTGCAGAACTTTTCCAGGATTGCCCAGCCGATGATCCGTCTTACTAGGAAGGACGAGGAGTTTGTTTGGTCCGAGGAGTGCCAGGCCGCCTTCGAGGAGCTGAAGGCGAGGTTGACTACAGCTCCTATCTTGACGCTGCCATCTGGATCTGGTGGTTATACGATCTACAGTGACGCTTCAGGACGGGGTTTGGGTTGTGTACTTCAGCAGCACGGGAAGGTGATTGCCTATGCATCTAGGCAGTTACGTCCTTATGAGAGGAACTACCCTACCCACGATCTGGAGCTGGCAGCGGTCATCTTTGCTTTGAAGCTGTATCTGTACGGAGAGCGAGTTGAGATCTATACTGATCACAAGAGCTTGAAGTACGTGTTTACCCAGAAGGAGCTGAATATGAGGCAGAGGCGATGGTTAGAGCTGATGAAGGATTTTGATATATCCTTACAGTACCATCCGGGGAAGGCCAACGTGGTCGCGGATGCTTTGAGCAGGTATCCCGTGGCCATGTGTTTGACGATGGATCGTCACCTTCTGGCAGATCTGGAGAGCTTGGGCATAGAGGTGATAGTTCCAGGGTTCGAGGCGCAGATGTGGGGTCTCTAGGTGCAGTCAGAGCTGATGGACAGAGTCAGGGCAGCTCAGTTGAGGATGAGACTCTGAGAATCATCAGGGAGCAGGTCCGGGCAGGACTGTTGGATGAGTTCTCTATAGCGAGGGATGGGTCGTTGAGGCATGGTACCAGATTGTGCGTGCCGAGCGGAGGACTTCGGGAGGAGGTTCTTCAGGAGGCGCACCGTTCTCAGTACTCTATGCATCCAAGGGCCAACAAGATGTATAGAGACTTGAGACAGCATGTTTGGTGGTATGGCATGAAACGCGAGGTGGCTCAGTTCGTTTCGAGATGCTTGGTGTGCCAGCAGGTGAAAGTCGGGAGGCAGAGACCCGGTGGATTGCTCCAGCCACTACCCATTCCTGAGTGGAAGTGGAAGCATATCACTATGGACTTTGTATCTGGGCTTCCGCGCTCTCAAGGAGGAAAGGATGCGATTTGGGTCATTGTTGATCGATTGACCAAATCGGCCCACTTTTTGCCTTTCAAGGTGGGTTTGTCTACGGAGAGGTTGGCCGAGATGTACGTACGGCAGATAGTCCGATTACACGGGGTTCCAGTGAGTATAGTCTCGGATCGGGACAGCCGATTCACTTTCCACTTCTGGAGGAGTTTACAGCTTAGCTTGGGCACATCGCTCAAGTTCAGTACCGCATACCACCCCCAGACAGACGGGCAGTCGGAGAGGACGATTCAGACCCTCGAGGATATGCTGCATACCTGTGTCTTGGACTTCGAGGGATCTTGGGAGGACCACCTTCACTTGGTAGAGTTTGCTTACAACAACAGCTACCAAGCCAGTATAGAGATGCCACCTTTCGAGGCTCTATACGGACGGAGGTGCCGTACTCCCTTGTCTTGGGATGATGTCGGCGAGAGGGTTTTGCTTGGCCCTGAGATGGTAGTGGATGCTGCAGAGAAGGTCAGGGTTATCAGAGATAGACTTCGGGTGGCGCAGGATAGGCAGCGGCATTGGACAGATAGCCACCGGAGGCCGTTGGAGTTTGAGGTATAGTTTAAATTTTTCTAGTATTTGAGTCTGATTGTGATTGTTTTAGATCAAGCTCTAAGCCTTGTATTTTGTTCTAGGTTAATGATCTTGTGTTTCTGCAGATTTGTCCGACGCGTGGCACGATTCATTTTGGTGGCGGCGGGAAGCTTAGTCCACGATACATCGGACCATTCCGTATCTTGGGCAGGGTCGGTGCAGTGGCTTACCGACTGGAGTTACCGCCCGCACTAGAGGGAGTGTACAGCATGTTCCACGTATCGCAGCTGAGACGGTACGTGGCAGATCCCAGTCACGTCTTGGACCACTCCGAGATCGAAGTGGGACCGACACTCAGCTATCCAGAGAAGCCGGTTGAGATCTTGGACCGAAGAGAGAAGGTGCTCCGGAACCAGGTCATTCCCTTGGTTCGCGTTGCATGGAGACACCACTCTCCAGGTGAGTCTACCTGGGAGAGGGAGGACGACATGCGGGAGCGATTCCCATATCTCTTCGAGCCTTGAGGTAAAATTCTTTCTTTTCCTTGTTTAATTCATGATTGCTGTGTTAGTTCTCATTCAATTTCGAGGACGAAATTTTTTTTAAGGAGGGTAGATTTGTCACCCCCAGTTTTCGAATTAGGGGTATTTTTGTCATTTTCCAAATTTTATAATTTTTGGGAATTTTATTTGATTTTATATGATTTTTAGGGATTTGTTTGATTTGGTTTGAATTTTACCCAATTCAGACTTAAGTTGGAGACCCGGGTAGTCTGGACCATAGTGGGACCCACATATTAGCTGGGCTTGGCCCACATGCCATCCTAGTTAGGCTAGAAACCAATAAACCACACTCCCATGGCTTAACTAGTCAATTAGAGGCTTAATTAGTTAATTTGGAGTTAAACCGAAACAAACCGAACCAAACCAAACCCGAACCGAACCCAAACTAAGTCTAATGGGTTGGAGGCTTAGTGGATCACCACCCAAACCCAATAACCCCCCTTTTGGCCGGCCACAAGAAGAGCACCCCCTTCCATTTGCTTTATCACTAAGAAACCTCTCTCTCTCTCTTCATTTCTAAATTTCTTTCAAAGCTTTTTCTTCTCCAAGTTTACCAATTCTAGGTATGCATTAAATCCCTCATTTATTTCTCTATTTCATTTATTTCTTCACAATAAGTGTAGAGGAGACCACCCTCTACACTTTGACCATAGGTTTTAATAGGTTTCCAAAAATCTAGTTTAAGGATTAATTTGGGGGTTTTCTTAATTAGAGTGGTATATATATATGTATATATATGTGTGTGTATGTATTATTATATGTATTTGTGTGTTTGTGTGAGAGAGTGGTGGTGGGTTTTTGTGTGAGAGAGTGGTGGTGGTGTTTGTGTGAGAGTGTGTGTTTTGTGTGAGAGAGTGGTGTGGGGTTTTGTGTGAGAGTGTGTGTGTTTGTGGAGAGGTGTGTGTGTATATAAATTTATATGTGTGTGTGTGTGTATGTATATTATATATAGTGTGTGTGTATATATATATATATATATCTATTAGAATATATATATATATATATTATATATTATATATATATAAAATCTATATATCTACATATATAATATATATTATTATATATGTAGATATATTATTTTATATATTATATATAATATATATTATATGTAGATATATATATTTATATATATCTATTATATATATTATAACATATAATATATATTTTATATAGATATATATATATATTATATTATATATATTATATATCTTATATATGTAGATATATATTTTATTATATATATATATCTATATATATACATATATATATATATTATCTATTATATATATATATATATATATATATATATATATATATCTAAATATATAGAGAGAGGAGAGTAGAAGTAGAAGAGGAAGGAAGTGGCAGCTGCAGCAGTAGCATACAGCAGCAGCAGCATTCTCGCAGTGGCAGCAGCATGTAGGTCCTAAAAAAATCAAGTTGCACACATCAACAAAGTCAGGAAAGCAAGAAATTCAACTTTCAAATGAACTGCGCAGACATCAGTTGCGCATACAGACTGCGCAGACTAGACTGCGCACACTCTCAAGCGCGCAGGCTGACGTGGCAATGTCATCATTACCTGACACAATCAAATCTTCTGACAGCTGACAGCACGAAGAACGAGGAGACTGTTCGTTTATTATGCCGCACAGCGCTCGAGAACGGCTGGACAGCTGGCAGCGCAATCGGTCAACTACTCTGTGCGCAGTCCATGCCTGTGCAATCCGATGCTTGTGCAATTCAGGTTGCGCACTCCATCATGATAACTGATAAAGTACACGTGGCACTCATGCCATCAATAGCTCATTACGTGGCAACCGTCTACACACGATCATGCACAATTCAGTCAAAAGTTGCCATGTGTCTAAGACAGTTGGAGCACGATCCAACAACTGCCTGCGCAGTTCACTATTGCGCAATCTAATTGCTGTGCAATCCATCATGCGCAGTTCAGAATAACTAAAAGTTAGTTATTTCCAGAACTCTATAAATAGAGTTTCAAGTCTTCATTCAGAAAGATCAGATCATAGGGAGATCAGACATTAAAGTTCAGAAATCAGAGAGTTCAGGAGTTCTTGCCAAAGTGCTGCTGCATTCTTCCGAGGCTTTTGCCTTCAATTCTCCGAGGCTTTTGCCTTCAAGTCAACTTCAGAGGCTATCGTCTTCAAAGTTCACATCGTCCAAGGGATAAAGCAATCGTCTTCTAGATTGGATTCCTAAAGTTGTACCTTTCCCAGAATTCTTGTAATCTTTACAAAGTTTGTATCAATAAAGTTTCATACTTTTGTTTTTGCAAACAAAATGGCGACTCTGCTGGGGACGACTTTCTCCTCCGACGAGGAAGTGACAACTCAATGTGACGTAGCGTCTATCGGGAAGACGCAGAAGACGCTGGTTGTGAAGATCAACCAGACAGCCTACGAGGCCATGATCAACTCCAAGACCACTCCTCGCACTGCAACCACTTCTGCCACAAGCAAAGTGCGCCCAGTGTGGGTCCCCAAGACTGCTACATAATCTGACAGTTCTGCCACCCAGGCTGCTGCGCAATATGTGGCGCAGTCTACTCCAAAGACTGTTGCACAGTCTGTCAGCCAGACTCCTGCGCAGTCTGCCAGCAAGACTGCTACGCAGTCCAAAGCTTCTGTCACCAAGCCTGCTGCACAATCTGCCTCTGCCATGGCTGCGCAGTCTGCTACTTCTTATGCTGCCTTGTCAAAGTATAAGACTCCTATGTCTCTGGCGCAGTTGGCTGCCAATCTTCCTGCGCAAACCAACACTCCAGCAACCAGAGTCTACCATAGGCACTCTGTGGCAAGAACTCCTGATACGCAAACCACAGTCTCTGTGGCCAGAACCAGTGCACCATCCACCTATGCGCAAATCATGCCTGCGCAATCCAAGAGTGACAGCCTTTTGGCTAAACTCTCTTCTTCTCTCAACAAAGGAAAAAGCTCTGCTTCTCCTCCCAAACACACTGTTGCTCCGAAGCAATCCACTGGGGGTAGTCCTTTGGCTATTCCTCTTCTTCCTCAAAACAAAAGAAAAGGCCCGTTGGTCTTTTCTCAAACTTCCTTGTCCCATGACTTGGAAGACAACAGAGGGAAACGCTCTTTAGCTAACCCTTCTTCACAAAACAAAGGAAAAGGCCCTTTGGTCTTTTCTCAATCTTCTTCAATTTTTACTGTAGAAGATCAATCTGAACGTGCCTCGACACCAATCAGTACTAGAACTCTTTCAAATAAGGATTCTTCTTTCCTTCATGACAAGAGAACTTGTACTGATCAAAGAGGTATTCTGCCTACTCTGGTAGCAGAGTTCCAAGACCTCCCAACTCTCAAGATATCCCGCTCAAGACAAGGAAAATTGTTGGTGTCTCAAACAGAAACCCCTGGGGGTGAGTTTGCAGATCTAAGGACTTATCTCAACAAGCCTACTTCGGCGAAACGCAAACAGCCAATGCCGAAGATCAAACATCAAAGACAAACTTCCAGGGTCAAAGATTCCAATACTTATGCCAATGAAGTGAGCACTTCCCTGTACACTCAAGGGATTAAATATTTAAAGAATCGGAATCATATTTCGAACATTATCAAAGAACAGATCCCTCCGAGTTTTTCTCGTCCTGCTGTTGTTCCCGATCTCCGAGAACATCTCAGGCAAAAGCGGGACAACGTCTCAACACCTCCAGTTCAACCATCTGATCATCATTGCAACCACAAAGTCATCATCCAATGTTGTTGTCAAACAATAAAACGATCTGTCTTCGATCGTTTGACTTTTGCAAACTCTGAAGTAGTGTCAGAGGAAGACGAAGTCTTGTACGCTTCTGTCAACATGACTTCCCGAGACACTGGGGGTAGAAAGTGCTCAAAGCAACGGCAAACCTCGTCGTCCTAGTCGACGGTATCTAGATTTACTTCAAGAATCTTCTGAAGGAGTATTTCGACATACTCGATCCCGAAGCCGAGATACAATCGGTCAAAGGAATCTTCCTCAAGATCCTTCGGGTTATTTTCTTACTTCTCAGTTAGAAGACGACTCTTTCTCCGACTATGATGCATACATCGAAAGCTCTGAACAGACAGTATCTTCTATTGTACCAAGAGAAGTTACGGCTTACGTTGTCAATGAGGATCCAGATGCTTCAACTTCAGCAAATCAAGAACAGCGAATTGCTGCACTTGAAGACAAGCTAAAAACTATGGCTGAAATGGTTGCTAGTATGCATTCTATCAAAGTGGCACAACATGCCACACCACCGACTGTACCTGCTGTGAGTTCTGAGATCATAGCATCTTCGGTACCTGTCAATGCTGGGCTGGGGGTAGTGTCTCCTCAAATGCCTCCTGTACAAGTACAAGTTCAAACTACACCCAGTCAGTCAGGGGCTGGGGGTAGTGCTTACAACGCTGTTCCTCCTCCTCCTACTCTGACTCAACTTGCTCCTTCTTCATCATCTGAGGACGCCAATGAAGCTGTCAAACTCTTGCGAACCCAGTTCGAAGCCTTCAAAGAGAAAGACAACTTGCAAAGATTGGGGATCAAGCAGCCCTATCCAGTTGAATGGAAAGAAGTCCCATTTCTACCAAAGTATACGATCCCAACGATCTCTTTGTTTGATGGCAGTACTTCTCCTAGCCAGTTCATCAATCATTTTGAGGTAATGACCGTTCAACTCCAGCCAAATGACGCTCTTCTTACCAGAGTGTTCGTCGGTTGGTTAGCCGGCGTAGCTTACGACTAGTACAGAAGTTTGCCCGATGGTTATATTACTTCCTTCTCAGGTCTCAAGCAAATTTTCCTGGAACGGTTCTATGAAGGATTCAACGACATGACTATGTCGGCTCTCAACAAAATCAAGCAGAAAACACAATAAAACTGCTGAGAGTTTCATCGAACGGTTCCGCCGTGAAGCCTTGAAGATGCCTCCCGGAACTCCAGCTGCTGTCACTATTGATACTTGCAAGGCAAATCTTTTGCCTATCATCAGTATGTGGACAAGATCAACTCAGTTCCAAGATTGGCCCTCTTTTATTGTCAACGCGAAAGCTGCTGAAGTTAGCGCTGACAAGTTCAAGCAATTGGGGGTACAAATGTCTAACCCTGACCGGGATGAACACCAGACATCAGGTGGTGGCAACCGCCAGAACAACCGCAAAGCAAAAAAAAACTTTCAACATCAATCTGAACAAGAATAAAGAATCTTTGGCTGTCAATGTGGCTCCGCCTACATCCACTTCTACTCCTTCTGCACCTCTACCGAAGGAACCTCGTCCGAAAGTAGAATATTCCTTCGACGAGAATGACACTGCAAGCATCTTTGATTGCTTACTCAAAAGCAACAAGATTCAACTCCCAGACCCAAAGAAACTTGATGAAGTCGGTAAGACAGATCATCCTAAATATTGTGTCTACCACAGGTTCATTGGACACCCTACTCGAGCATGCTACGTGCTCAAGGGCAAAATTCAAGAGCTTGTCAATGCTGGTGTCGTCATTCTGCAGCAAGACGAGAAGACTGTTACTGCAAATATGGTTTCAATCCAGTTTGGTGACTTTCCTCCGTAAATGGTACAGCACGGTGTCATTCCTATTCCCAAAGCTACTCTTGAGATTGAGAATCTCCCACCTCCACCGAATGAAGGTCTTGTCCCCTTGTCTCTTGACAATGGTGAAGTTATGTGGATCCATCCAGATCTTGCTTCAGAGTTCGAAGTGTCCTCTTCTTCTAAGAAGAAAGACCGCTCCAAAAGCAAGACAAAGACTTGCAACATGGTGTCTTTTGACCCCATAGTTGACGAAGAAATTCTGCTAGGCACTAGATCAGGGAAAGCCTACTTGAAGGAGTATCCTGAAACTCAAGAGAATCCCGCTTCTTCTTCTGAACCTGTTCCAGTACAATCTACTTCCTCTGAAGAGATTCCTTCCACATCCTCACCAGTTGTAGTACCTATTCCTCCTAAGTCGGTGGTTGTTGACAAAGGCAAGCAACAAGTCCGCTTTGACAAACCCCTGAAGAAATCATCTCCTACAGGACTTGAAAAGCCGTACAACTTTGATATATTGGCTCAACTAGCCAATACACCAGCTAGGCTATCAATCTTCGAGCTCTTGTGCCTTTCCAAAGAGACTCGAGAAACTCTAAGTGAAGTCCTGATGTAGGCTGAAACTTGCCTAACTCTTCTCAAAAAGCCGGAAGCAGAACCGGTCTCTTGTCGTCATTGTCACAGCGTATTAGAGTTGATTCCAAACATCACTTTCACTCAGGATGATATGCCGCTGAAGGATAATAGACATGATCGTCCTCTCTACTATACAGGGTATGTCGATTCGATGAAAGTCGATCGTATCCTGATAGTCCAGGGTCTGCTCTCAGCATCATGCCAAAGACGATGCTGGACGCATTGAAGATACCAGTGCATAGTCTTTCAAGCACAATCACCCACTATCTTAGGATTCAACCAAGAAGGAGTGAACCTTTGGGTAAGATTCGTCTAAAACTCCAAATAGGCAATCTTCGCACAAAGGTGACCTTCTATATCATCGATAATCATGGTTGTTCTTACAACGCTCTTCTGGGAAGACCCTTCCTCCATGAACACAATGTTGTTCCATCGACCCTTCATCAATACTTTAAATATGTCGATGACAAAGGAGAAGTTCATAAGGAAGTTGCCGACCTTTATCCTTTCAAAGGTGTCGAAGCATACTGCAACGACGCTCGTATGTACAAAAGAATTTATGAAAGTGGTATTGGCCATGGATACTGAAGAAGACCAAGAAGCAGTACCCAATGACACTCTTATCATACCTGTCAAAGGACGCATTTTCATCCTCAGTCTTCTAAACCATTGGCTATTCACTTGCCAATTCAGAAGAAACCGGTTGATAGCGATCTAGATAAAAGGAGCTCACCTCTTCTGAGCCACTTGTTATCGACTTACGTCGTAACAAGGACAAAAAGCAGCTCACTTCTTTTGAGCCACTTGTTGTTGATTTAACTCACAGCAAGGAAAAAGGGAGCTCACCTCCTCTGAGCCACTTGTTATCGACCTCCGTCGTAACAAGCCTCCTCCACGTTCTTCTTCTCCCCCTCTTGTAATTAATCTGACCAAGCCTGCTAAGGCTAAAGGTCCTGCTGTAAATACAAATGTACAAATCAATGAAAAAGCATCTACTTTTCAGTATACTGATGTTATTTATCATACTAAATGCTATTTGGATATGTTAGATAGCTTCAAATCATTTACAATGGGAGTTGTACAATCTCTTCAAATAGAAGTCTCATTTGAAGATCCAGATGATTCTTACCGTATTGTTCCTGTTCGAAAGAAAGGTGAAAGTCTAATACTTTTTAGTAAAGGACCGGAACAACAATTCAGCTATACTGATGACAGTAAACTTAACGATACAGGACATCTCCAACTCCGTCGTTATAGTCAACAATCAAAAGACATCATTCGTAAGATGGGTTATGACTTTAAAAATGGCCTCAATTATGGCAAGGGTAGACGAACTCCTATCCGTACGACTGTCCCAAAAGGAAAGTCGGATATGTATTACAGCAAGACCAAAAGAGGTCTCGGATATGCTTCTCCTCCAATGTTTCCCCAGCAGTTTCTAACTCTGATAGCGAAGACGCTCTAACTCTTCTGATTCCAGATCATGGGATTCTGACACCAGTATTGGTGAAGTCTATCGTGTGATTGTATCTTCTAATATGGTTTCCGCTGAACTTCCAGAAAGTTATGACCAGGACATTGAAGAAAGTCCCGAAACAGATCCTTGGGCTCAACGAATGGATAATCAATGGGAACTCCGATTCGAACAAAGAGAACCTCCTACTGAAGATCAATTGATTCAAATTGATGTAGGAGAGAACGGGTCACCTCGTCCAATATTTATCAGCAAGAATCTTCCAGAAACAGATAAACAAGAGTTGATTCTTCTTATTAAAGAATACATTGATGTCTTTGCCTGGAGTTACGAAGACATGCCCGATCTTGATCCCAAAGTTGCTACTCACAAACTGAACATTTTTGTAAGCCCATGTTTTTCAAATTTTAGTTAAATTAGTGCTAATTAATTTTTAATGTTAATTTTAGCCTTAAAATAATTATTAGGATTTTTAGGAATTTTTCTATAATTTTTAAATAAGTTTTATATATTAAAATATTAATTTATAAATTTTCTAAAATGTTTTAATTAACTTTTGTAATTAATTAGATTATTTTAATAGCATTTGTAATTTTTAGAATTGATTTAATATGGTCTTGCAATTTCTTAAATGTTTTAAACTACTGAATGCAAATGATTATTTACATTTACTCACTGATTAGGGCCTTTGTGCAATAACCTAAATCTAGAGGACCTAAGTGCAAACTTCCTAAACCCCCCCGACCACACTCTCTCTCTTCCCTCACCTACTCTCGCTGACCCCCCCCGACCGATGACTGCCACGCCAATGGGCAGCCCCCGCCATTCCCGGCTGCCCCGACCGACCTAGCACCGCCCACAACCCCTATTTAAACCCCTCTCTCCCTCCAGGCCTAAACCCTAACCCTAAATCCTCTCCGCCACCCCCCACGACCACCTTTCCTCTCCCTTTTTCCCAAAACCCTAGCCGCAACTCCGGCGAGCCCCCGTTCAGCCCCGAACGACGACCGTCACCGCCGTCCACTACCACCACCCGACGTGCCGTGCTGAGCTGCGCCCAGCGCCACCGGAGCGCCGCTGTCCCGACGCCCCCGCCGCCGTCCACGACCCTCGAAAACCCCTTCGACGATCGGACACGTGAGTGGTAGTATTCCTTTGTGTCGTGCGTGTCTCGTGTTGGGTCGGAAGTGTTCGCTGTGTCCTGGCGAACACGAGCGTAGACCAGGACACGTGAGACTCGTGTCGTACGTATCGTGCTAGTCCAGACTCGTGTATACCTGTGTCCCTAACTGTCCGGACACAGGCTCGTATTTATTATTATTTTTATGTTTATGTTAAACAAACCTAAATAAAACTAACCTAACTCTAATCCTAACAGTCGGGCCAAGTTGGCCCACTGGCTAGCGGCTGCAGTATTGAGCCCCCCCCCTGCGCGCTCGGGTTCGAGCCCCCCCTTCTTAGTTCTGTTTTTTTTTCTCTTCTTTTTCTTTTTCTTTTCTTTTTCTGTTTTATTTATATATTTATATATATATGTATATATGTATATTTTTTTTATATATTCTATATATATATGTATATACTGTATATTAGCTATAATTTTATATATGTCTATAATTTTATATTAGTAAACTTTTATATGTATATTATGTATATGTATGTGTATATAATATATATATATATATATATATATATCTATATAATAGATATATAATATTATATATAATATATATTATATATATATATAATATATATAATATATATTTTTTTTTTTTTGTATATGTATATATATTGTATATGTATATATTGTATATGTATATATATATATCTCATGTATATATATACATTATTAATTACTTATTATTAAGTGTTTTCTTATATATTTATATATTTATATATATATATATATATATATATATATATATATATTATATATATATATATATATATATATATATATATATATATATATATATATATATATATATATATATATATATATATACTTTATAAATTAAGTATTTTCCTTATATATATATGTACTCTTAAAACATATGTATGTATATTTTCACTATGCATAATTTTACCATATTAAAATAATAATATTTATTTTGCACTTTTACCAAATTGTATTTTAGTGTATTTAAATTACTGCAACCATTTGGTGACCAAGCCTAGCATAGGTTTTTGGGCCCAAATATGTTTTCACACATTCAAGACCTGTACAAGTCATATTGGACTTGATTCATGGCTTTGGGTCCTGTATTTGAACTTTAGTTCAAATTATATACATGGACAAAATACGCAGATAATTAATTATTTAATTTCAATTGTGTGTAGTACTATTTTTGATTTTCTAAAAATACTTAAATTATTGTTAAAATTATGGAAAAATAGTATTTAGATACTATGTTAAGTTAGCTAATTTAGTATAATTTTTGTAGTATTTAATTTACTGTTTTGCCACTAGTTTGGCATATGAAACCAAAACTCATTTTCTGTATACTTAGGAAAAACTGATTTTTTATAAAATATTTGTACTGGTTAATAAATTCCAGAAAAATTATAATAAATTTCTATGATTAACAGGGATCACTTTGGTACTTTACTTTAAGTAAAACTAGGCTTTTTGTCTATCTCTAAAATTGTTGGAACACAACGATCATTTGATTTATTTATTGATTAATTACGACTTGTAGCTTTTTGTGTCATTTTGAGTTTTAGCCGTGTTGAACCCCACCCCTCACTAGTGTAAAGACCCTAGAAAGTTAGTTAAAGTAGTGTGTCACCCCACATTGGTCTCCTATGCCAAAGTTATCATTTTGGCTAGGTGCCCAGTCACAAGTCGTGTTTCACCAATTAGTGTCCTAGTGTTTTAGCTTAGTGTAAAAACTAAGTTATTGTATTTATTTCTATAGTGACGAGTTATCGGACGTCCATAGCACTGTTATCGCAGCTTGTTTTGTTTTGCTTTGCTAGAGGCAAGTACTTTCTACAAACTTTACATACTGTTACATAATGAATTGCGATTTACCAACCATGTTAATTGCTGATCCTTGGGGTAGCAAGTTAAAATATCACATATTGTACTTTCTATTTCTACCATGCTTAGAATAGTATTTATGTATCTCTCACATGATTAGGATATGGGTTATGGGGAAACTAATGGTAGAGTACGTGATCATGACCCCCTATAGTAGCGAGCGAGGTCGCATTTTATATGCATACCTTGCCGTAGGCCATTATCCCGCATTTCTGTACGGATGTACACCTATGCCTGTTGACTTATACGTATGTACATTTTATTTACATGTACCACAGTACATTGTACATCTATTGACCGATCACGTACTTGCTACAGTTTTAAACACTACATGTACATCTGTCTCTATGACATATGTATCCTTGCCATGATAGATTGTGTGATACCATGTTTCCAGTTATTTTCTCTTATGTTCATTTACATGTTTCATATGCTAGTTTGCTAGATTCAGTACTTGCTCCCGTCCTGACAGGATAACGTTGTAGGTGTCCTTACTGAGGAGGAGTTACTCTGCGATACATATTATGGAGTTGCTGCCGAGGACCCGGCTCTGCTTTACGAGATGTTCCTGCGGGGAACCTCGCCTAGTTGTCTTTTGTTTACTTAGACTTTTGAGAGTAGACATGTATTAGACTATATATTTGTAACTGGACATGTATCCAGTTTTACATTTCAGTTCACTTGTACTTGGACATTTTATATACGATGACTTTTGTGTTTGGAGCATTTATGATTCTTCTTCACTTATAGAACTGTTAGCACATTTAATCTTATCCTGTTGTCTTTAGAACAGCTTACTACATTTTATCTCAACGTTGGCTGGGCATGACTCGGCCTGGCCCAACAATTTGGGTAGCGGGTCATGACAATTTTGCCCAATGTAAAACCAGTCAAACAGCAGCAACGACGATTCAAACCGAAAATAATGGACGCAATCGATGATGAAGTCAAGAAGCTCATTGCTTGTGGCTTTATTCGAGAAGAACAACATCCCGATTGGGTAGCCAACGTTGTTCCAGTCTTGAAGAAAATCGGCAAAGTCCGAGTCTGTATCGACTTTCGGGATCTTAATGAAGCATGTCCAAAAGATGAATTTCCTCTCCCTATCACGGATGTCATGATTGACAATACCTGTGGGTTCGAGCGAATATCCTTCATGATGGATTCTTCGGATACAATCAGATTCGAAATTCTGAAGATAAAAACACACATCTTTCCGTACTCCTCGTGGAGTCTATTGCTACACGGTAATGCCATTTGGTCTCAAGAACGCTGGCGCAACTTACTAACGAGCTATGAGTACCATTTTTAGAGATCATCTTCGCAAAACAGTCGAATGCTATGTTGACGATATCGCCGTCAAAAGTCGTCAGAAAGAATCACATTCAAGATTTGAGAACTATCTTCAATCTTATGCGCCAACATCAGCTCAAGATGAATCCCACCAAGTCATTCTTGGGTGTCTTAGTGGTAAGTTTCTTGGCTTCGTCATTACCTCTAAGGGTATACACGTGGATCCCGAGAAGATCAAAGCCATTCAAGAGATGCATCCTCCACGCAACCTAAAAGAGCTACGAGGATTCCAAGGTCGACTTGCGTATATCAGGAGATTCATTTCGAACTTGTCTGGACGCTGCAGACCATTCACTCAACTAATAAAGAAGGGTGTATCTTTCGTATGGACTGAAGAATGTCAACAAGCATTCGATGACATCAAACGATATCTCATGAACCCACCAGTCTTGGTGCCACCAATCTCAGGCATTCCATTCTTAATGTACGTCCGTGCTATGGACCATTCATTGGGTGCTTTACTTGCCCAAAAGAACAAAGAGGGTCATGAACAGGCCATCTACTATCTCAGTCGTACTATGATTGGTGCTGAACACCGTTATAGTCCGGTCGAAAAAGAATGTCTAACTCTTATGTTCGCTGTTCAAAAGACAATGCATTACATCATTGGTCAAACCATTCATGTCATTTCCCGAGTTAATCCTCTTCGGGTACTCATGAAGAAGCCTAGCACACTCAATTCTCGGTTGGCTACATGGGCCATTTTGCTAGCTCAATACGACATGATATATGTTCCACAAAAGTCTGTCAAAGGTCAAGCACTGGCAGATTTCTTGGCAGCTCATCCCGTGCCAGAAACATCCAAGCTTTACGATGAAATTCCAGACGAGACGTTGGAAGTCAACATGATCTCTGAAGAATTTCCAACCTGGCGTCAATTCTTCGATAGAGCATCCAGAATCGGACCAAATGGTGCTATTGTAGCAGGAGTTGGAGTTGTTCTCGTTTCTCCAGACGGATCGACCATCCAAAGAGCTTACTCTCTAGATGAACCCTGCTCCAACAACGTAGTAGAGTACAATGCTCTACTCATCGGCCTTCAGTTAGCCAAGCAATTGGATATCGAATATCTCGAAGTTTACGGTGACTCTAAGCTGGTTGTCAACCAGGTTAGAGGAACTTATGAAGTCCGCCATCAAGATCTGGTACCTTATCATGAAGCAACAATCAACATGGCTACATCATTCAAAGCTTTCTTTATCGACTATGTTTCAAGCTTGCAATACCGAAGCAGATGCCTTAGCCAACCTTGCAGCTGTCCTAGCCATCCCTATCAAAAGACAGCTGGTGGTGGTTATCTCTAACCGAGAATTGTTCTGCATTGAAAACAATCGTAATATTGAGTTCAACAACTTTGTTGAAGTCAATGTTATCGATGAAGACTGGAGAACTCCTTTCATCGACTTCGTAGTTCATGACATACTCCCCGAAGATCCTAAGGAGGCTACGAGTATTCGACGACGATCTCTCTTCATACTACAATCAAACTACCAAGACTCTATATCGACGGACTTATGACGGTCTTCTTCTACGCTGTCTTGCTGGTGATAAGCAAAACAAGTGTTGCGTGAAGCTCACGACGGTGTCTGTGGAGCACATCAACCCGGTCCTAAGCTACAGGATCGTATTCGGCGAATGGGTTACTATTGGCCCTCTATGGTATCAGATGCTATTGAATATGCAAGAAAATGTCGTGCTTGTCAAATCCATGTGGATTTTATTCATCAACCGTCGGAATTTCTTCATTCGACTGCGGTTCCTGGCCTTTCGAAGCTTGGGGCATGGACATTATAGGTCCCATTAATCCTCCTTCTTCTAGAGGACATCGGTTCATACTAGCGATAACCGATTACTTCTCCAAATGGGCTGAAGCTATACCTTTGGCTGAAGTCAAAACCAGCAGCGTTATCAACTTCGTCAAACACTATGTCATCTACAGATTTGGTGTACCTCGAAGAATCATCCACGACAACGGACCACAATTCATCAGCCAGAAATTCATAAGATTCTGTGATGATTCGGATTGATAATGTTGCTTCTATAGCCTACAATCCTGCTGCTAATGGATTAGCTGAAGCCTTCAATAAAACCATTATCAAGCTCCTCAAGAAGTTTGTATCCACTAACAAACGGAACTGGAGAGAGAAGCATGGTGAATGTCTTTGGGCCTACCGAACTACGGTCCGCAACCCTACAGGCTTTACACCTTTCTCTTTGGTGTATGGTTGTGAAGCTGTTCTTCCTCTAGAACTTCAAATTCCTTCTTTAAGGATTGCCATTGCTAACGAGCTCACTACAGAGAACAATGACCTTCTTCGACTTCAAGAATTAGAGGCACTTGACGAGAAGCGGCTAATGGCTCAACAGCACATTGAATTATACCAAGCTCGTATCTCGAAGGCTTTCAACCGCAAAGTTAAAGTTAGAGCCTTTCAACAAGGAAAACTTGTTCTAACGGTCAGACGTCCTATGACTATGACTCACATGAGTAAAGGCAAATTCGACGCGAAGTGGGAAGGTCCTTATGTTGTAAGCAAAGTCTTTTCAAATGGAGCCTATCAACTCTCAGAGTTAGACGGTCGAGTTGCTATGATGCCTATCAATGGCAAATTCCTTAAGAAATACTATGTATAAATGTAAATGCTTGTAAATCATCAGACAAGTTCAAGTTCATAAATAAATTACAATTTTATTTCATCATGAATGATAGTACATGATATTAAGGGAGATTACTATCATCCTTCTCGACATTGGGACGCGGACCACTGCCGTCCTTCTCAAAGACACGGTCAGCAAAAGAGCCGAGAACCTCCTTGCTGGAACCCATGAAGAACTTGCAAGCAGCCATCCTCATGGCCTCTTCTTCTTCAGTCTTTCCTGGTTCAAGCAGGAAGTCCAGAATATCTTGCGGTGGTTTGGGTGCAGACGAACCTTCGCCTGCCTCTGCCTGCTTTGGCTGAACCAGTTCGGCCGGACATTCTTCAACGCCCTCTTCAACCTTTGGAGCGAGTTCAGCCTTCTTAGATGCATCTCCAGACGACATTTTTATGTTAGAAAGGTGGAAGTGCCCATTTCTGCCAAATTTCTGCTCTATTTATAGGCAGAGATTCTCCAAATAACGAAGCGACATATTCACCCGACGGTTCGTCCGTTTATTTGATTCACCCGACGGTTCGCCCGTTCATTCATTATTACCCGACGGTTCGCCCGTTCATTCATACCCGACGGTTCGCCCGTTCATTCATTATTACCCGACGGTTCATCCGTTCATTCATTATTACCTGACGGTTCGCCTGTTCATTCATCATCATTTGATGGTTCACCCGTTCATTCATTATTACCTGACGGTTCGCCCGTTCATTCATCATCATTTGACGGTTCGCCCGTTCATTCATCATCATTTGATGGTTCATCCGTTCATTCATCACCATTTGACGGTTTGTCCGTTCATTCTTCCATTCGACGGTTTACCCGTTCATCTCGACGATTCATTTCGTTCACACCTTTTTGACGATTCATTATCGTTCATCATCCACATCAGCAACTTGTCGTTTTCGATTAAGATGTCAATTGAAATAATAATATTCAACAAATTATATTCTGCCATGTCCATATTACCTCTGAGCAGATATAATGAATATAATTATTTTCCTACAAAATTCAGAAATATATCATGTCCTGTACCTCTGAATATATTTTCTATCTCTATTATTTATATCTGAACAAGATATGCAATAAATAGAGCCACAACAAAATATCTTTTATTAATCAAAATATGAGACATTACAAAACACATGTGCTACAAAAGACATAAAGATACAAAATGTTCTTTCTACTGAGACGGAGGCATTATCAAATTAGCAATTTCTTGCTTCAGAACTTGCAACCATTCTTCACGAGAAGCCATCACTCTCCTCCTGGCCTCTTCCATCCCGGATTCTTTATTGAAAATGGGCATGGTCACCATTCGGCGAGTGATTTCCGCATCATGAGCTGCTACATATTCATTTCTTTCCTGAGTTAGAGCATCAATTTGTTGGACTGAAGTCTGATGCTCTGTAACTTTATTTTCCAGTTCTTCTTCGAGACGAGCAATCTCTGCTCTCAGCTCGACAATCCTTCTCTCTCTCCTCTCAGCAGTTGAGATTACCGACTCCAACTTGGAATTATATTCAGCAGATTTAGTAGTATAAGCATCCAAGAGGTTCTGGAGATTTACTCTTTCAATTGCAGCTGCCTGAGCCATTTGTTCAAACTCTGCCTGCACTAAAGGTTCCACTTCCCCTTTGTTGAGCTCTTTATAGTTCTTTATGGAGATTTCCAGCTCATTCAATATGCTCAAGGAAAGTGGCCTGAGCCTCATCACTTTGCTCCCGGATGGCCTTCACCAAGAAGAGGCGGACCTCTAACCATGTAAAAATCAGCGTATTCTTGTCCATCATTCTATTGACCAGAGGCCCCAAGGACTCGAAGAAACATTTTGTGAATGATTGGATGACATGCTGATTAATCGCCAGAGCACCTGGAGTCGCGGCTACTCCTGTTGATGCGAGGCAGCAGGATGTTCAAATTCTCGTATCTGAACAGCAGGTTCTTTGAACAAGGGAACTAATGTGGAGCTAGTTGCCCCTCCTGGTGTTCTCTGCAAAAGTAAAGACTATTATTTTGCCTATCATTGGCTATTGATAAAGAGAATCAAAAGTGAAAACAGTCTTACCATGGTTGGATCCAGCAATGAGCCTATCATTTGCAGGGACAGACTCTAGCTGAGCAGAAGTAGCCTCAGGCACTACTGCCTGACTACTTCCTGCTTCAGAGCCACAGGATAAGCGATGACTGCTACTAGCAATCACCGTCGTTACAGGAACTATGTCCGTGCACGTTGGAGGTGCTGGAGAAGATTCGATTTCTGCATGGGATACAAATAAAGACGTCAGTTATCAATTTATAAAAAGAAGATTTCTAAATTCATTCTATACCTTGGCGATCAATGGTGGGAGTTTCCTCTGGGGCTGCTTCTTCATCTGCTGCTTTTTCTGGAGATACCTTTACCTCAATATCCTTTTAAGGATTTAAGGTATCATCGGCAGCATTAGGAGATATATGCTCATCATCATCCCTTTCGGGATCTTGTATATTTTTATCAATATCCTCAGATGAAGAGCTCTCCTTATCTTCATTTTCCTCCGGTGCATTTCTACTGGCAGTTGCAGCATTTTGATCAATGTAGTCCTCCAGCGGGCCGAAGCCGCAATCTTCGCAATCACTTCACGATCCTCCTCATCGCGGAGTGTCCTTGGTGTAAGAGGAAGGTGAGTCGTCTCCGCAGCAGGTAAAGGAGATCGCACGGCATCATGCTCTTTTTCTACAATCATGTCTTTGGGTTCTTCGGCCTCATTTCTTTGGTTCAGCCCTTCCCCTTGCTCGATCTCTTCTCTCCGTTCTGGACTGGGATTTCTATGCCCAAATTCAGGAACGGGAGTGGGAGATGACATAGTGATTCCCGCTGTAGCGTCTGCCACTACCGAAGACAGGATTTGTCTGGGAGGAGAGTCTGTTAATTGTCTTCTGCGGACCAACCTTTTTCTTCTATGTAGAGGTCTCTCAGGACTTTCTACGTTTTCTGTCTCGACTTGTCTTTGAACAGAGGTCGGTGTGGCAGCTTTTTCCTGCTGGATTGTTTCGGCCAGCTGCCGAGATTGAGATCTGGTCGTAATCTTTTCAGAAGAATGATCCAAGATCAGTTTCTTCTTTGCAGCGGGGACAGAAGACTCCTCTCTCCTTCTCTTCTTAGCCGGAGATTTAGCAACCTTTAAAGAAACACGCAGTGGCGCGTTAATTTCTTCAGGGAACATGACATCCCTCGAAACTTCTAAGGGTGCATCCACTGGCTCGTGCACCTCATCATTTCCTGGAAGTGACATGATGACTCCTCCCTTCTTAAATCTTGTTGCAGACGCGAAGCTATCCGCGAGATTGAAGTTCTCGGCAAAGGTGTTTGATGATGTATAAAACATCGAGTATGTGAACAGCATACGAGGGCCATGAGTATTGTTCACCGGCATCGAGAACGTTGTTTTCGTATCTCGAGCATTGTAGTAAGCCCAAGCTCGGGCTCCATCTATCAAGAAACCTTTTTCTTGTAGGCATGAGATTGCATTACCTACATGGAATTGGTCATACCCAAACTGCCGAGCAAACCGGCTGGGAAGATATGGCTCTAAGTAGCATTCTTCTTCGAATCGATATACCAAGTGGGATGGTCGAATTGTCTTCAACCAATTAAAAGCTGTACGACTCAAAGGTTGTATCTTTGAGTCAATCATATTAGTCGGCATCTGTTCATATCCGGGGAGAGGACGAGTGCAATAGAAGTTCCACCCTTTGCCCAGGTTCAAAGCATATCTGCAATCTCTCAAAGAAGTGTATTTCCACTTACCTTGGGAGTATCTCCGCAAAAAGCTGCCTCCGACTGGTCCCATGTTGGGGTCCATCAAAGTAGGATGGTGAAGAAGCAACCACCCGAACAGATAAGTATACGGCAATTCTAGCCGAGGAAATTCTTTCTCGCCTTTAGCCTTCAACATCAAATCGACGTACAGGCGGAGACTGGCGTTCAATCTACAAGTCATTGCTGATAAGAGATCCATCTTATAGCCGAAGACTAATCGAACTGCAGCAAAAAGAACACCGCGATGGAAGCGGTCTACGGCACTTGATCCTGGGACGACGAATCGGCGGAGCCAGTACGTCAGAAATCCTGCTAATTGGGCTTCTTTCGACATAGGTCGATATTCTAATCTCATATAACTCTCGAGAATGTCTCCTTTCTTTAGAGGAGGACATTGATGATCATCTTTCATCTGGGTATCCAAGTCCCCACTTGCCTCCATCAGCTTCACCACTTCAGTTCTGCTTAGTGGCGTAAAGAAGTCGGGATAGCAGTTATCATTTTCCTTAGTCTTCTTTTCTTTGATATGGTTGAGAAACATATAAGGCAACCATTTAGATGAATAACAGGTACCAGATGTACCACTTTGATAATACAGAGAGCAGATTTTGTAATGACACAGCAGTTCTTCAAAGGCTTCTACCATGGCTGCGTTCTCTTTTCGAAGTTTGTCCAACTCATCGTTAGTTGGAACAAATTCCTCATACGGGGCATCCCCCATCGGCAGGTGAGAGATGTACTGCATCTCGTGAAGGGCAAACCCGATTTCGCCGCAGGGAGTCATAAAAGTCCCTGTCCTGTAATTGTATCTATCTGCTAGAGCCAGGAATAGATGCGAGTTGGGTGCGAAGCCGTAAACAGTGGCATGCACTGCTTCATACAAGTTTATTTGCTGAAGTTTGTCTTCAAACTTAGTCAGAATCCAGTTTGCAATACAATTCCATCTCTTGTAGTCTGGATTCACCAGTCCAGTTAATCTGAGGTCTTGCTCTGGATACCTCCCTTCGACCTTTGCAAACTCATTCGCGAATATTGGAGTTCTCACAGGCAATAACAAGGAAGAATTCTCCGGCGGAATACAACCGGGCTTTAAACCTCTGAGTAAGACACTATATCGTTCCGAAGAACTATAAAACATATCTTTCTTATTAGGCCCCTTCTTCACATAAATCTTTCCTGGGCGGGCATCCTGAAAAGGTGTGAGATTCCATTCCATTTTCCTCGGATAGCTTGCATGAGCATATCGAGATAAAGGGAGGCAGCGGGAGACGTCTCGTATCGAGATTGTCTTTTCTGTCTGTCGAAAAATCCGTTCTTCCATCCGAGGCCTTGGCTGGGAGCTATTCTCAAAAGCCTCGCCAAACAGAAACAGGGGCTTCTTGTGAATCATGGCATCTGTCGACTCTAAAGGTTGCCCATTCATCAGACATAATAGTGTTTCATTATCTTGGTTTATTAAGATAGCTTGTCGGAAAGCTGGCAGATCATACTGTGGAAAATGTACATGGGATATGTCTTCTTTATATTCAGATTCTGAAAGAGTCCCTACAAAATTCTCATACTCTGGATCTTCTCTGGTATCAACTGTATCAAACAAGAGAAAGCAAAAAATCAGTACAAGAAAAGATCAAGGATGCAACCATCAGATTGCGCAGCAAATAGATTGCGTAACATCAGATTGTGCTGACAGTCTCGCGCAAATCATCAGATTGCGCTGGCAGTCTCGCGCAAATCAGCAAAGTGCGCTGACTTTTGCCAGCGCAGTTCAACCGATTGTGCAAGAAGTTATTCTTCATAAAAATGAAGAATAAACTGTTTCGTGCAACCGAACCCTAAAAAGGGTGGCGCAGTATGATCACATCTCTAAAAAGAGATGGATTCTGAAGATCAGTGAAGTCGAAAAAACCTAAAAAGGTTTTTCGATTGGGTCATTTACCTTGCATAGCAGGATGTGCAATCTCATGACGAGATGGACGTCGTACAACCCTAGCCGAAGACTCGACGGGGGCCTTGCCCTTGTCGGCGGCAGAGGATCTCTTTGGCGCCATGAAGATCGTCGGAGAAGGAGGTCGGATGAGCTCAGAGTATTCTCTCTTAAAAATCACAAAAGCAAAGTAAAGAAAAGAATGAATATCGAAGGAACTATTTATAGTGCTTCGAATCGAAATGGCTGCCTCAGATTGCGCCGAAAAAGTCGGACTAATCCATCCGATTGCACAGGCAGCTCAGCACATGCGCAATTTGATTGAAACTCAAAAAATTCAAAGTATTTCGAAATTTTGAAAAAGTTCAACTTTCGAAAACTTTGAAGGGGGTCTTGTAGGTCCTAAAAATCAAGTTGCACACATCAAAAAAGTCAGGAAAGCAAGAAATTCAACTTTCAAATAAACTGCGCAGACATCAGGTTGCGCATCATACACACTGCGCAGACTAGACTGCGCACACTCTCAAGCGCGCAGGCTGACGTGGCAATGTCATCATTACCTGACACAATCAAATCTTCTGACAGCTGACAGCACGAAGAACGAGGAGACTGTTCGTTTATTATGCCGCACAGCGCTCGAGAACGGCTGGACAGCTGGCAGCGCAATCGGTCAACTACTCTGTGCGCAGTCCATGCCTGCGCAATCCGATGCTTGCGCAATTCAGGTTGCGCACTCCATCATGATAACTGATAAAGTACACGTGGCACTCATGCCATTAATAGCTCATTACGTGGCAACCGTCTACACACGATCATGCGTAATTCAGTCAAAAGTTGCCATGTGTCTAAGACAGTTGGACCACGATCCAACAACTGCCTGCGCAGTTCACTGTTGCGCAATCCAATTGCTGCGCAATCCATCATGCGCAATCCAGAATAACTAAAAGTTAGTTATTTCCAGAACTCTATAAATAGAGTTTCAAGTCTTCATTCAGAAAGATCAGATCATAGAGAGATCAGGCATTAAAGTTCAGAAATCAGAGAGTTCAGGAGTTCTTGCCAAAGTGCTGCTGCATTCTTCCGAGGCTTTTGCCTTCAATTCTCCGAGGCTTTTGCCTTCAAGTCAACTTCAGAGGCTATCGTCTTCAAAGTTCACATCGTCCAAGGGATAAAGCAATCGTCTTCTAGATTGGATTTCTAAAGTTGTACCTTTCCCAGAATTCTTGTAATCTTTACAAAGTTTGTATCAATAAAGTTTCATACTTTTGTTTTTGCAAACACAGCAGCAGCAAATCGCAGCAGCAGCAGTAGCATCAAGCAGCAACAACAGTAGCCTAGAACCCCCCTTTAAGCCCCTTGTTTAGCCCCCTTTAAACCCCAATAACCCCCCATATGTATATATATATATATATTTTTCTTTCCCATATGTTTATATATATATGTATATATATAGATATGTATATATATATATATATATATATATATATATATATGTATATATATATATATATATATATATATATATATACATATATATATAGAGAATAAGGAGAAGAGAATTAGAGGAAGAGAATAAGATTAGAAGGAAAGGAAGATTAAGAAGAAGAAGAGCAAGGTTAAGAAGAGTAAGAAGAATTAGAAGGAGAGGATAATTAGAAGAAGTTGGAAAGAAGAATTAGAATGAGAAGAATAAGGAAAAGAATGAAAGGAAGAGTTAGAAGAAGAAGGATTAGGAGAATAGGAATTAGAAGGAGAATGAGAAGAGTAGAAGTGTAGAAATGGAAGTTAGAGGAGTTAGTGAGTCGGAATGTGGTGAAGGGGTGAAATGGAGCTCTGAGTGTCGGAATGAGTTGAAACTTGGGGGAGACCTAGATTATATAAATTAGACTTTGCGGGTAGGCTCCCGAGTTGAAATCGGGGTTTTGGGACGACGGTATCGCACCGTACCATTGCGTATCTTGAGATATTCAAGTATCGGCAATGGGCCGTAAGATGGACTGGACGTCCACTCTACCTAGGAAGCTTGGTAGGTAATGAATGTATAGGCGAGTATCCTACTACCCTAGGAAGCACGGGTCGGAATACCAAGCGTAGGTAGGCTAACTTGGTATTCACCTAGGTTAGAAATTTACCTTAGTAAAGGGGAAATTAAGATATTGGCCTACGGCCAAGATACAGGTTTCGGAGTCCAAGATAGACTCAGATATGGGTTGTGCAGGTTGGTAATGATTAGAAATAGACGCCTAGATCTAGTCTTGACCTTGGTTGACCACGGTTGACTTTTTAGACCAAAAGTCAACTATGGGTCAACACTTTACCCAATTTAGTCCCAAATTCCATTAGACTTGAACGGTTTTCCAAAAGTCAACTTTTAGTCACCATTGACCTAGGATTGACCTAGGGTTGACCTAGAGTCGACCAGAGTTGACCAGTTGACCAAAAGTCAATTGTAAGTCAACCGTTGACTTAAATCGACCTAGATTAATTTCGTTTGACTTGCATTGACCTAGTTTGACCTAGTTAAGCCTAAAATGACTTAGATCGACCATGTACAATCCAGTTTGACCTTGTTTGACCTTGATTGACTTAGTTTGCCCTGTCTTGACCTAGTTTGACTCAGTATGACTTAATTTTACTTCCAAAACATTATACTGATACAGTATTCCATCTATAGGTCCTCGAGGCACTGTTCTTGGACTCAGTCGATCTATCCATCACATTTCAGGCGAGTACATTCTCTGACACTTTTTCAATTTACGATGATTGTTATAATTTATGTAATTAGTGTAGATATGCTTGTTCTCGACACATTGGTCACACGGATTGGTATTCATGGATCCCGACATGAGATGTTATTCCTCGTTATCCTGGTATATCTTGTGCAAGCCCCCTTATAGTTCTTGTGTAGTATATGGACATCGATTCTCGAGGAGACTTGCTTCCTTCTCGTAGAATCCCGTGTCGTAACGTGTCTTGCTTGGATCCATTCTACCAGTCGCGGACGGGGAGTACTAGTGTTGATGTGTGGTCAATACCCGCCTTGTATATATTGTGAACCTTGTGAATGCCAATCCTACACCACACGTATGATTGGCTAGACCATAACCTTGTGCAGACCCAATCCGGCCACATGTTATAGCAAGTACACATACACCTAGATATATAATTCTTGATTCTTGTACATGCCATGATCAGTTTACTTGCCGTGTTCTAGCTCTAGATTTACAGCTTACCTTGCCATGATACTTATATGTACATTCCATGATTTTCTTGTATATACTCTCTATTTACAGTCTTATAGCTTTTGTCATATCTTGTGAACTGTTGTTAGTTGATTGTACTCGTTCCATCCTGACTGGATATATTGACAAAATATTACAGATGCTGATGAGGAGGATTACAGTACCTACTACGGTCCGGATGACGTAGTGGGCTTAGACTTGGAGATCTTGGTCCAGCAGGGCTTGGCTCCGCCTGACGAGACTTTACCTATTGCTTAGTTAGAGTTATTTGTACTGGACCTTGTCTCCAGTTACTTTTAAGACTGTTATATTTTGGGCTTGTATTAGAGACTTGGACTTGGACTTGTATATTATTTATGTTTGGACTTGACATGTTATATTTTATTCTCATGTTGTCTTTATCTTTCAGTCTTTACTTTATCATCTTAGAGTTGTGATTGAGCACTCATATATTATCATTGCTTGTCCTCCGTTTGGAGTTGACCATATTCTCGACAGGTTTAGATATTATATATAAACTGTTGTTAGAGTAGAAAACCTACAGCGTTCCATGCCGTTTTTACGGTGAGGGCTGGGCGTTGTTACGCACACGTGCCCTTACAGCGGGTGCGGGTCGTGACATACACAACACGAGAAGCCTCATGCTCGTGCACATAGCTAGATAGGGTCCCGGGGTAGGTCTAGGACATGCTGACATGACACCATGTCGTGTATATGCGATACAGCGACACGCGAACTCCTGCGCGGCCTGCACGCGCTTGCGTGCGTGCGTACCCGTAGGCACGTGTCGGGCCTCGTAGCTCATGATTCGAGCCACGTCGTGACTCGAGATTGAGTCCTTGGGTAGTCTAGGTATAGGGCTTCATGCTCGTGCTCCTGGAATGGGTCTTCGACGTGCCGTGTTTGCGTACGAAGGCCGTGTCAGCGGCACTTTTCAGCCGCATGCACAGTGCTGGCTGAACAGTGCACACAAGATTTCTCCGTGCATGCTTCATGAAATGATGTAAAATTTTACGGGTATATGGACAGAGGTTTCCCCTACGTGCTCATAAAATTTCACGTGAAACGGGGCCCTGTGCGTCGAGTTACGACGCTCGGACTGCAGGGCATGCACGAGGCCGTACACGGGCCTCGTGCACGCGTGTCCGTGTCCGATTCGGACACTGAAATCGTGTCGATTTCAGATCTGTCTTCACAAAAGTTGTTACAAATAATATTAGTAAGGAATTTGTGAAAACATAATCGAAAAATAACACTTTTCAGTTCTAAGTGGCATTTCGTCGAACACGTATTTTATATGACCGACACGTGTCCGATACAGCTATCAAACGAACTCACAAACCTACCAAACTTCATGCACAGTTCTAGGATACCTATATGGATGCTAAAATGCAGAAATTTCAGAAGGAACAATGGTAGAACGAGGTTTACCTATTGAGAGTTGGAATCTCAATGAAAGTGAATCTTCGAGCGCTTTGACGACCGGTTTCTCCCAAGCGAACGTCTCCAACTCCTTGCTAGCAATGCTCCAGCAAGTTCTTCTCCTCCCCACGGTCGCAATGCAATTCGTTTGGCGCGAATCGGATGCCGGATGAGAAAGTTAGGGTTTTGAAGAAAAGGAGAAACTAGGGTTGATCTTGTGGAGGCTTTGTGATTTCTACACAATGAGAGGGGGGGCTGCTGTGCTTGGCTGGCCATGCATGGGGGGTATTAGGGTTTGGGTTTAGTCATGGGCCAAGCACTCTTAAGTTGCTAAAAAGACCCAATGCCAAAAGGCTTTAAAGGCTTATAAAAATGACTTAAAAATCATTAAATAATTCTAAAAATAGATAATAATTCTAAATTAAATCTAATAAGCCAATAATAAATCTAATTACATTATTAGACTTCTAAATAAGGTTGACTAAGGTTATACCATCTTGGTCCTATCAAAACACCAATCCAAACCACACAACAATCAATTTAATTAACATTTTAAATAAATTTAAAATAATACAACAATGACTAAAATACCCTTAATTAGTAGAAGTGAGTGTGACAAATCTACCCTCCTTAAAATAATTTTGTCCTCGAAATTAAAGACAAAACTGAATATATGAAAATGATAGAAAAATTATACCTCAAGACTGAAAAAGATAAGGGTATTGCTCGCGCATCTCATCCTCCCTCTCCCAGGTAAACTCGTCTGGAGAATGAAGCCTCCAAGCTACACGAACCAAGGTTATCGTCTGGTTCCTCAATACCTTCTTCCTTTGATCCAGAATCTTCACAGGCTGTTCTGGATAACTAAGAGTGGAGCCTACCTCGATCTCGAAATGATCCAGTACATGGCTGGGATTCGCCACATACCATCTCAACTGCGACACGTGAAATACATTATGGACTCCCTCTAATGCAGGGGGCAAGTCCAGTCTGTATAACACGTCACCGACTCTTCTGCTGATAACGAAAGGTCCAATGAAATGCGGACTAAGCTTTCCACCTCCACCAAAGCGAATAGTACTATGCGTCGGAAATATCCTCAAGAATAATAGATCTCCAACCTAGCACAAACGTGGTCTCAACATAACTATAACAATCACATGATCAAACAAAATCACAAAACAAACAAGATTCTAATCCTAAGTCTAAGATGTACCTCAAACTGCAAAGGTCTTCGGTGGCTATCGGTCCAATGCCGCTGTCTGTCCTGCGCTATGCGAAGTCGATCTCTGATGAGCTTCACCTTCTTGGCTGCGTCAACAACTATCTCAGGTCCCAATAAAGCTCGCTCTCCAACGTCATCCCAAGACAAGGGTGTACGACATCTACGCCCATACAGTGCCTCAAACGGTGACATCCCAATGCTGGCCTGGAAATTATTGTTGTATGCAAACTCTACTAAGTGCAGGTGATCCTCCCAGGATCTTTCAAAATCCAGAACACAAGTCCGTAACATGTCCTCGAGTGTCTGAATAGTCCTCTCTGACTGTCCGTCCGTCTGAGGGTGGTATGCAGTACTGAATTTGAGCTGAGTGTCCAAACTAGTCTGCAGACTCTGCCAGAAATAGAAAGTAAAGCGACTATCCCGATCCGAGACAATGTTCACCGGAACTCCGTGTATCCTGACAATCTGCTATATATACATCTCTGCTAGCCTCTCAGTAGACATACCCACTTTAAATGGCAAAAAGTGGGCTGATTTGGTCAACCTGTCTACGATGACCCAAATCGCATCTTTTCCTCCAGGTGTACGCGGCAATCCAGAAACAAAGTCCATCGTGATGTGCTCTCATTTCCACTCCGAAATGGGAAATGGCTATAACAGTCCTCCTGGTCTCTGCCTCTCTGCCTTAACCTGTCGACAGACTAAACATCTGGGTACGAAGCGTGCTACCTTCCGCTTCATTCCATACCACCATACATGCTCCTTCAAATCCCTATACATCTTGTTGGCACCTGGATGCATAGAGTACTGAAAACGATGGGCCTCCTGCATAACCTGCTCCCGAAGCTCTTCGCTAGGCACATACAGTCTGGAACCGTGCCTCAATGTGCCATCCTCTACAATGACAAACTCATCATCCACCAATCCTGCTCGAACCTGCTCTCGAATACACCGCAGAGTAACATCGTCGAACTGAGCCGACTTGATCCTCTCTATCAAGTCTAACTGAATCTGAAGGCCCCACATCTGCATCTAAACTCTTGGCACAATTACCTCGATCCTCAAGTTCTCCAAATCTGCTAACAAGTGACGATCCATCGTCAAACACATAGCTACCAGATACATACTCAAGACATCGGCAACCACGTTGGCCTTCCCTGGATGATACTACAAAGAAATATCGAAGTCCTTTATCAACTCCAACTATCTGCGCTGCCTCATGTTGAGCTCTTTCTGTGTAAACAATACTTCAAGCTCTTGTGGTCTGTGAAGATCTCCACACGTTCTCCGTATAGATAGTGCTTCCACAACTTAAGAGCAAAGATAACTGCCGCCAACTCTAAAACATGGGTAGGGTAGTTCTTCTCATGCGAACGTAATTACCTGGATGCATAGGCAATCACCTTCCTATGCTGCTGCAAGACACAACCCAAACCCTTCCCTAAGGCGTCACTGTAGATATTGAACCTGCCTGATCCTGATGGTAATGTCAAAATCGGGGCTGTCGTCAGTCCCTTCTTCAACTCATTAAAAGCAACCTGACACTCCTCTGACCAGATAAACTCTACATCCTTTCGGGTCAACCTAGTCAATGGCTCTGCAATCCGGGAGAAATCCTGAACAAACCTCCTGTAGTAGCCTGCCAATCCGAGAAAGCTCATGATCTCCGTAACTGAACTCGGTGCTGTCCATACCTCAACTGCTCTGATCTTCTTCGGGTCGACTGAGATCCCATCCCCGGTCACAACATGACCTAGGAAATTAACTCGATCTAAGAAGAATTCACACTTCGAGAGCTTTTCGTAGAGCTGCTCCTTCCTGAGAGTCTCCAGAACCACTCTCAAATGCTCCTCATGCTCCTCTGGGGTCTTCGAATATACCAAGATGTTATCGATGAACACCACCACGAACTTGTCCAAGTACTGGTGGAACACCTTGTTCATCGAGTTCATGAACACCGCCGGGGCATTAGTTAACCCAAACAACATCACCATGAACTCAAACTGGCCATACCGTGTCCTGAATGCTGTCTTTGAAATGTCCTCCTTCTTTACATTCACTTGATGATAACCTGACCTCAGATCAATTTTGGATAATACTTTCGCTCTGCTCAATTTTGGAGAATACCTTCGCTAAGCCAAGGAAACTTTGAATCTCGCCGATGGACGCTGGCCGTTTCCAATCGACAACGGCTTCAACTTTCTTTGGATCGACTGTAATACCTTCAGCTGAAATGATGTGTCCGAGGAGTGCGACGCTGCTCAGCCAAAATTCACATTTGCTTCGCTTCACATATAAATGATTTTCTCGAAGGATCTGAAGCACGGTCCGTAGATGCTCAGTGTGTTGCTGCCTATTCTTCGAGTAGACGAGTATATCGTCGATAAAGACTACTACGAACTTGTCGAGAAATGGTCGAAACACCCGATTCATTAAATCAATGAAAGCAGCTGGGGCGTTCGTTAGGCCGAACGATATTACTAGGAATTCGTAGTGGCCGTATCGAGTACGAAAGGCGAACTTCGGTACATCGTCCGACTTGATCTTGAGTTGATGGTAACCCAAGCGCAGATCAATTTTAGAGAACACCGTAGCTCCTTGCAGCTAATCAAACAGATCGTCTATGCAGGACAGAGGATATTTGTTTTGGACAATGGCTTTATTCAGCTCGCGGTAATCGATACAAAGACGCAGTGAGCCATCCATTTTCTTGACGAACAGCACGGGCGCTCCCTATGGCGAGATGCTGGATCGTATAAATCCCTTGTCAAGCAACTCTTGCAACTGCACTTTGAGTTCTTTAAGCTCTGCAGGGGTCATTCTGTACGGGGCTTTAGAGATCGGTCGGTTATCGGGGAAAGTATCAATAGTGAACTCAATCTCTCGATCGGGTGGCATACCGGGCAGTTCGTCCGGTAACATATCTGGGAATTCTTCCACAACGTCGGTCTGACCCTCATTTGCACCATCCTGTCGCATGTCTCGAATGGACGCTAAATAGCCTTCGCACCCGGAATACAACATCCGTCGAACAGATATTGCGGAGATCACCATGCAGGTCGGCGAGGCCTCACCACACGAGTAGCAAAATTTAGGCACTCCAGGTATACAGAATGTGACCCTCTTTTCAGCACATTCTATGGTTGCATTACATGGATCGAGCCAATCCATCCCCAGAATGATGTCGTGGTCCTTAATATCTAGAACTATCGCATCAAGACTGATCTTTTGACCACCTATACAGATGACTCCATCTTCGTAAACTAAATTTGCAAGTAGTGGCATGTCCGATGGTATATTAACAGTAAGATCGAGATTCAGCGGTGTCAGGGGAAATTTATGATCGACGGTGAAGTCTGCCGATATAAAATTATGCGTGGCACCTGAATCAAACAATACACGAGCAGGCTTAGTATTGAAATGCAGTATACCTGTCATGACTGTGTCAGATGTGAACGCTTCGTCCCGAGTCATGACATAGACGCGGCTCTGAGCATTAGGGCGACGGTCTTGGCCATTTTGTTGTGCAGTTTGTGGGGCCCGAGGTGCTTGGCCTCAGTTATATTGATGTTGTTGGGGGCGATGGTTTGGCTTCTCCGGATAATTGCGTGCAATGTGGTCCATTCGGCCGCACCCGAAGCATGCTCCACTCTTCAATCGGCACTCGTCGGCCACGTACCCCTCATTGTGGCAGAAATTATAGACTATTCGGTCCTTTGGCTGGTTACCGCCTCCGTTGCTGCGATTTTGACGCTTGTGTGCATTATTGTCTCCCGTATTACTATGGCATTTATTATTAAAGTGAACAGCGCCAGTAGTAGCAGGAGGATACTCGGACTCCAGACGGAGGGCGTGGTTGAGTACCTCGCCCATGGTTTTGTATTCAGGCACCGAAACATGGGCACGAATAGAGGAACACAGGCCTACTTCGAATCGTCCAGCTCGACTTACAGTTGTAGGTAGATATGCTCCAGCAAAATTGCCAGTTTGTTGAATTTGGCCGCATACTGTCGTACTATCATATTCCTTTACCTCAACTGCATAAATTTGTTTTCTTTTTCCTGTCGTACGGCTGCAGAAAGATATTCGGTCTCGAACGCTGTTTTGAATGTGGCCCATGAGATCGCCGCCGTCTCATCTTCATGTCGAATTGCCCATTTTTGTATGGCCCACCAATCGTGTGCGTTCATTCAAAGTAGGAGTTGAGCACACGCGACTTTCATTGCGTCTTCGACACCCAGAAGTTCGAACTTGTCTTCCAGCTCCTCCAACCAGTCGATCGCCACGGAGGGATCTTTTGTGCCATTGAAGGAAGTGCGGCAGCTTTTTATGAATTTTGACACGTCGAAGTTAAAACTTTTCGGTGCCGCAGGTGAGAGCACGGGCGCCTCCAGTTCATCTTCGTTAGATCGAACCGCAGGCTCGGTCACGGCAGGCGTCATCGTTGAATTATTGTTGGCCACGACCGATTGTACGATTTGCTGGAGTGTATTTAGCTGCTGCTGCTGCTGCTTGAATTGAGCCTCAAACCGATTCTCGAATTGGGTCTAACGAGCCTTCGTCTGCTGACGATGGAGCTCATTTTGGCATTGCTGTATTTCGAGCATCTGTAGCATCCGTTGCATCAGGTCTCCGGATGATCCGGCTACGGTAGGCGTCATCCCCGTTGGGTTGACAAAATACTCGGGTCTGGAACTACTCGAGCCGCTGGAAGCGCTTGTCTCGTCCCCCGCCCGAGGTTCCGCAACTGCAGGAAAAAGAAAGACAACTCTCTTTAGTTTCAGAAAATGTCCTGGGTTCAGCGTATAGAACAACTCATCTCATCGACACGAGATCAACGGTTTGAGACTAGAACTCGACACTGGAGGCCAAGGACGTAAAGCTGTGCTCTAATACCATTATGTCATGCCCCGATTTCGTCGAATCGATAGTCGTCCCCCGGGCGTGATGCCGTGCAAAGCTAATTTGCGATCACACAAGGCATAGTCATAAGGTAATCCGAAATATGATATCTAAGAGAGGAAGCAGACAAATTAAATCACACATTAAGTAAAGAGAACTTTGATCTTTATTGATAATGAATATCATTTACAGACTCCAGTACAGGACTCATGTCGTGCGGGCTACAACATGACTCAATTATAAAAGAGTGCCGATGAGATAGCTGTTCCATACATTGCACCGATCCCTCAATTTACAACAGAGTATTACAGTGACCAGGAATGGAGGGACGCTAATCCATCTTTCTTGGACAGTTGAGAGTCTTCAAAAGTGGAGTTGCGGGAAAAGTCTTCGATACGCAGCCGAAGCTTCAAAATCATGAACGTCGCCAAGCTAGTTGGCGTGTCCTTCCTGATTTGCGGGACCTGCAAAGAGCGAGGATCAGTACGATCACATGTACTGGCAAATGGCTAATTAAAATCCAAGCTCTGCATTTGATTCAAACAGTTTTATAAACATGTTAGCTAGCTATTTCTGTGATCTTCCTAACCATCATGATCAATTTGCATGTTAACATGTTTTGAGGCAAGCAATTGAAATTGTATACATTAAGCAGCTATCATATTCATCCCGTGTCATGTGTATTAGTTAAGTATTAAAAGGGTGTGAAGGTCACTGGCAATGTTAAGCCATCATGGACTATAGCTGGGTTAGATGGCGACCCTTTCGCGACAGTTAGCGAGCCCTGTGCAAAAGTTCCCGAATAACCCACGTCGATGTAAGGATGGCGCATGCTATACTCGTTTCTCCCGGGCCGAATCAGTTCCTTGGCCTAGGCAACCGTTTGAGGAAACTACACATTATCGACAAGTTGTCCAATGACCTTTTTCAGAGTCTTGAAAAATGCTCTCTCTTTTCTAGAACCTTATCCTTTCTCTTTTAGTTGCAAAACTTAGCCTTTCTTTTGAACTTAGTTGATTTACTCACTTAGCCATATCGTTGCGATAAACGTTAATCGATTCATTCATTATTTTGCATAGGCTAAGTGGAATTGCATAAGAAAGTACGTTTTCCATTTTCAATATCAGCAGTTTGATAGCAAGTGTTTCGTGAAAAATTGTGCCATGATTTCTTCGATTCTACACTATGATGACAAGCATTCATTTAACTTCATATTGATTTTGAAATAGAGGGTCGAGGCGAAGGAGGTCATCCACTCGCCTTAGACTTGCTTCAGGCGAGGGACTGGTTGGCTACGCTGACGTCGCCTACGCGATCACCTGCAATCGCATAAGCAACTGATTAAAACAATGTGTAATTCAAGGAATTTCGATATGAATGCAAAGCTCGAAAATGCAAGTCATGAAAACCCATCGAAAATATTTACGAAAACATATTTACGAAAACCAAAGCCAAAGCCAAATCAAGCGTGGCATGAAAACTAGAGCAACGAGAGGTCTCTTCCGACTCAGCCGCAGAGCCAATCCTTGAGGCGCAACCCGCTGAATACGGAACTTAGTTCCGAAGAAGCCATTCCATAACGTGGAATGGATCTTAATTCAACCGTTCCCGTTCGATTGATTCGGTCGATTCTGACCTATCGGTCCCGACCGAATCGATAGCGACAGTGTTCCTTTCTCGCACACCCCGTAGACGAAAATGGGGTACGATGTAGGGACGGGGCACTACAGGCATCCTCTTGAGTTTACTATCGACGATCACGTATTCCTTAAGATCTCGCCTACCTGTGGTGTCATTCGATTCGGCGTACGGGAAAAGCTTAGTCCTAGGTATATAGGGCCGTTTGATATTCTCGAGCGAGTAGGTGATGTGTCCTATCATCTCGCTCTTTCGCCATTATTACACGAGGTACATAATGTATTCCATATATCCTAATTGCGACAGTATATCCTAGATCTGAGCCATATCCTTGATCATTTGGAATTGGTTGTTGGTACCAACCTTTCGTATGAGGAAAGGCCCGTATCCATATTGGATCGAAGAGAGAATGTGCTCAAGAACAAGACTATTAGTTTAGTCCGTATTGCTTGGGGTCATCACTCTTTGGGGAAGTCAACTTGGGAACGTGAGGATGATATCCGATCACGATATCCACACCTGTTTGACTCATAAGGTATAATGTCTTCCTTATGCCTTATGCTTTGAATTCCTTGCTTGCATGAATGATTGCTTGATTGACTGCTAGTCATAGATTGTCTGTAGTTAGTATAGCTTGTCCCGACACCTCTAGCCTCTTAAATAAATTTTGAGGACGGAATTCTTTTAAGGTGGGTAGAGTTGTCACTCCCGTTTTTCGTTATATGTATTTTTCGTATACGTGTACGAATTTTTGACCTTTGTCAGATGACCCATATTTTGACTTTTCTTGCTTTGTCTTGGTTTAATCTTGACTTGGTTTAGTTTTGGTTTGATTTGATTCACCTTGGCTTCGCTTGGCTTGGTTTGGTTTTGGGTTGGTTTGAGATGAGATGGTTGGTATATAAACCAACTACTCTCTCTCTTCCATTATTATCATTTACTTGTTCTTCTTCATTTACTCCTCCAATAAACCCTACGCAAGCACAACTTGCTCCATGGATAACATGATGGATCTCCATCTTTATTTGTTCTATCTTCTTCTCTGCATGATTCTAAGCATCTTTAGAACTTAGAAGTTTCGGTTTTGATGGATAGATTTTGGTAGATCTAAAGTTTTAACTTTTTTTTTGTTTTGATCTCTTAAAACTTGGTATTTCTGAAAACTAGTGGTTCCAGTGGTGGAGAATTTGATTTCATAAAGTTTTGGCTTTTATTTCGCTTGATTTCGAGTTCAGATAAGAAAGTTATGGCCATGGCAAGTTTTTGGAACTTCTATGGCCGAACTTGTTATTTGGGACGACGATCCTCATGCGCCCGATAGGCATACGCCGAGAGGCCATGCACCCTGAAGTCCTGGCAATGCATCCTTTAACTTCAAGCGTGTAGGTTTCCTACGCGTATGTACTGTAGACGCAACGAGAGTTTCCATGCGCGAATGTGCAAGAATTTTCCATGCGTAGATGTGCAGGAATTCCCATGCACGGATGTACAAGAATTCCCATACGCAGATGTGCAGGAATTCTCATGCGCCAGCTGTGCAGAATTGCCTATGCGCTGAATGTGCAGAATTGCCCATGCGCGGATTTGTGCTGTTTTTGCCCGTTTAAGTTATTTTGTAGCTAAAATCTTGTAAAATTCAAAATATAAAAGTTGTAGATCTTTGTCTTGGCTTCAAGAATCTTCTTGTCTCACTCAAAACATAAGTACCAAAGTACACCAGTAATCTTGATAACTCTTGTAATTCTTATAACCTCCGCCTGGATAACCTGGATAGTCTGGAGGGATTGTGACTGCGGGAACATCTCAACTGCATCTTGTTAGTAACTAGGCTTGTGATAACCCTAGTTAGCTAATGATATCAAGCCGTAGGACATGGTTGGCCGTGCCTGAATGATTGTCTCATGATTAACATGGGAATTATATTCCACCTCTTATTTTTCTAATACAAGCTAGTATGTTCTCTAACTTCGTCTTTCATGTTATTATATTATGTTCTTGCATCAATTCTTCTATTCATTATATGCTGGTTTTAGTTCATAAGTTGAGCCTTCCTTGTGGTACTTGCTCTTTCTGGGGTCAGACCCAGCTGGTTTTGTATAGACAGATTTTGGAGTGATACCCGAGGATCTAACCGTCTTCCAGCCAGATGGTGCACACCAGGAGTAACCGTGGCAACGAGTGGATTTCTTATTTTGCTCTTCCACTCTATTATAAATTATTCTTTTGAGGCGTTTAGCCGCCGAACAAGTGTTAGCTCGTATTGCAACTTTATTTCTGTCTGCCTAAGGGCTGTAACATGATTGACAAATCCTAAGGTTGATCATGTAAGACTTAACTCTTGCTAGTCTTCGTATTTGGTATGACTAGCTTCATGATCATCTGAATATGTAATGCTTGGGATGCCTTACTTTGTATGTCTGATGATCTAACATCTTGTAATATCTATTTGCTTCTGTGAGATTGAGACACTAGGATTGTTCTTGACCATAAGAGACTGATGGCTTGTAGATAAACCCTCATGCATCTAGACAGCCGTGACCGTATGACGAGGTGGGTTGTACTTCAATATACGTAGCTGGCTGTGTCTGTCCCCTGCTCTCCAGTATTCTGGTTCTAGGGCGTGACACTTTATATCATATACAACGCTTTTTCTTCTCTCTCAGCACGGTTTCATGATACTACAACTATTACTGTAGTTTATTTTAAATGGTTGAACATGATCAATTGAAATCAATCGTTTTTAAGATAAGGCATGAGAAATCTCTTCCAACAAAACGGGATGACATCCATGTGAAAGTTATGTATCGATCTTCACATCTTATTTTTATATCAATCTTATGTTAATTTTAACTAAACCGCATGTGTTAATCAGAAAAGAAAATAATATGAACTTTACTGAAATTTGAGTGATAAAACTTCACATGCGAGTTTCTCCTCAAGAAAGTTGAGATTTGGTCCTAAATTTTTTTAACTGCATGATGAAAAGTTGTCCACGAACAAGCAGAAAACTTTCACTCAAAATGATAAAAATATAAATGGTACTCCTTATAATCCCAACTGGACTTGGTGCAATTGAAGATATTACTGGGATGTCAACACCTTACTTAATTGTAGTTGATAATAAAGGTAACTTATATTAAAGTATCAAGTAATACTGTTTATAACGACTCTACTTAATCTGTATGATGTCATTTTTATCCTTCTACTTCCAGGAGCATCAATTGATATTGCTTTAGATATGGATGCAGTGCAAAACTACATACTAAATATTATCCCACCCCAAACTCTTAGCAGGACTCCTTTGAGGGATATAACCAATGGTACATTATAAGCTAATTATCATAATTATACACTCACTTATGATTGAGAACACTTTTTATTTTTTAATAAATCTAATCTTGCTTTATTATTTTAATTTTATATGTGTTATATAGCAAAAATAAGTTGTTTATCGAGTGGCTTACCCAATGAATTTTTTTTGAAGTTTTGTTTTCAATAGAAAAGATATTGCGTCAACATTGCTGCAAGAAAATCATACTTCTGATAACAGTCATTTTGAGCATGATGCTTCGACAGGTATACAATTTTTTTTCATCTTATAAAGTAAATGTCAAGAAGATATTCTTTAATTGTTTATTTAATTTTAGTATTTCAGAACAATGCTCAATTTGCATATACTCAAATGGATTCCAATGGAAAAAAATCTGAGCAACATTACAAGTGATAAGTTTTAAATTATGCGAATAATTTGGTGACAGTTTTTTTTATAATGTATTTTTATGAGTACTTTTTTAAAAATGAAGTCGGCTGTTTGCGATATCAGACCAATACTACAAATTATAGCAAAGCACAAAGACATTTTGTTATATGTGAAACTAACGTTACACGCAGATTGTTCGAAAAATATAATACCAATAATAATCTTATTTTCGCTTTTCATTTATCTTTTTATAAGTTTAATTTTTTTTGGGTTGTATTAAGTATTAAGTAATCTTCTATTACTGAAACTATCAGCATTTAATCATTCGAATCCAATAACAACTGCTAATTTCAACAATCAATCCTTCAAAATGATGCTGATAGTGATTAAAGTCATCATGTTGATGGGCATGGTCAAGCAGGTATTGTCTACATTTTTAAAAATAAGTTATAATTTTTTATTATTACTTATTTAAACACGTTTTTTCATTTGTCAAATCAAAGTAGTGCAAAGTCATAATTATATACTATTTTACATATTATTTTCACATAGGAGATCGTCTTGGATTTGTCAAAATTGTGGCGCAATGATGTTGTATGGTGAAAGGGGTAAAAAACATAGAAGTGCAGTTGTCCCCAAAAAAATTTCTATGTTGCTTGCAAGGCAAAATTTAACTTGCTCCTTATGAAGATCCATCGTTATTGATTCAATAGTTATTTTTGGTGATGATGACAGAAGTAAATATTTTTTGAAAAACATTCGAGCATTCAACAATATGTTTTCTTTTACTTCAATTGGTGGTCAAGTTGTTAATTCAGTAAACGATGGTAATGGTCCCCCAATATTTGTCATGAGCAGGGAAAACTTCCATCAGATTGGTAGCTTACTTCCAGTTCCTGGATATATGCCAATTTTTTTTTTCAATTGTACATATATGATACGAGGAATGAAATAAGCAATCAAATGTCTGTTATTGGGTACTATGATTTTTGTTACAACTTTTTAGTAAAATTACTAAAAAAATATTGTTTACATAATTAATATTATTTTCTTTGATACAAGATGGAAATAGATTCTTCTTTTTTGAGGGAATCAATTGTTAGGAATTTAAAAAAAATATTGGATTCATGTAATCCATATGTCAAAATATATAGAATGGTTCGTGATAAGAATTTGCTAATGTAAAGCTGAGTCTGATTGGAAAAAGAGGTCGCGATACTAGAACTTACAATCTTCCTAATGTATCCGAAGTTGCTGCTTTAATTGTTAGTGACTTTGATGCAGAAGATGCTGAGAGAGACGTTATTGTTGAAACCCAATCAGATTTGTTACAATGTGTTTCTATCTTAATAAAGCTTTATTTGCCATTACAGTATCCACTATTATTTCTAAGAGGTGAAGATGGACGGAGAAAAGTATTAAGTTAAAGCAATCACCAGAAAATGAGTCAAAGAAACGACATTCTGTTGCGATTCGAGAATTTTTGGCATACATTATCCAACAAGGGATTAATTAGAGTCATCATTTATTTGTTGCTAGAAGGTTATTCCAGCAATTTTTGGTTGATGCATACAGTATAGTAGAATCATCAAGGCTTTAATTTATAAGAACTCATCAGAAGCAACTCAGAGCTGATATCTACAAGGGTTTAGCGGATGTCGTGCTGCAAGGTGAAATTGTTCCTGCTACAACTGGGAAAAGAATTGTGTTACCGTCGAGTTTTACAGGAAGTGCACGATATCACTTTCAAAATTATCAAGATGCAATGTTAATTTGCAGATGGACTGGCTATCCGAATTTATTCATAACATTTACTTGCAACCAAAAGTGACCAGAATTACATAGATTTTTAAAACTCTACGGACTCAAACCTGAAGATAGGCCAGACTTACTCTGTCGTGTTTTTAAAATGAAACTTGACCATTTGATAAAGGAGATCAAGCAGGACAATATTTTGGGCAAGTTAAGGCAGGTAAGAATTAATACAAGTACCACTTTTTAAACCATACCACTTTGGTTAAATATTTACTCATAATAGTTATATTATTTTGTAGTTATTTACACAATAAAGTTTCAGAAAAGAGAGTTGCCGCATGCACATATATTGTTTTTCTTACATCCTGAATATAGGAATCAAACAACTAATGATATAGATAAAATTATATATACTGAAATACCAGATAAAGGTAGTGATCACTTTTTGTATGAGATTGTGTCGTCACTATTAATACATGGTCCATGTGGAGCTGCAAATAGAAGATCTCTATATACAAAATGGGAGGTGTGAGCACCCTAAATTTTGGGTTAATTTTTTTTATTTTATTTTAATTTTCTGATTGAGGGTAATTTTGAAATTTTGTGTTTATAATTATTTTAATAATGATATTTAATTTATGATATGATTTTAGGTGATTTTAAATTATTTTAAAATTATTTAAATCAATGACTTGTGGTTTTGACGTTTTGCTAGTGAAATCCTAGAGATTGTTTGACCTAGAGCCTAACCATGTGATTATGATATTTTAATGTCAATTTTTGGCCTAAGGATATTTTTGCATTTGACCTCTTTAAATTATTTTGATATTATTTTATTATTTATGATATTGTTTTGGGGTTATTTGAGTCGGGTTCGAATTTCAACTCAATCCGACTTGAAACGGAGACCCGGGGGTAGTTTGACTCTAGTGGAACCCACACACTAGTTAGGCATGGCCCACATGATATTAATTTTAGTCCACATGATAGAAATATTTTAGTTAGAGGTTAGACTAATTATTATGGATAAGGTTAGTGTGATTAGAGACTTTAGAATGACTAATTTAGCCCCAACCAATTAGCCCTTTCCTAATACTCATAGAATAGGTTAGTAGGGGCTTTTGGACTTTTCCTAATAGGACAAAACCACCTTTATGGCCAGCCACAATAAGGATAGGGTTGAGCCTCCCATTTGTCATTATCCATTTATTTTTCTCTCTCTTGTTCTTCCCCAAATTCCTAGAGAGCAATCCCTAGCAATTTCTCCACCAAATCTTTCCATTTCACCACCAAATCTTCTTCTTTCCTTCTCCATTCTAGTCAAGGAGGAAGCTACCCAAGTTTGGGAGGATTCGGAACTCGTTCGTGTCCTTTTGGAATCTCTACGTGTCGGTGTCGCTCCGGGAAGGTTTTTCTTCATTCGATCTACCGGGAGGTATAAATCCCTTCTCCTTTTCATTTCCTCATGCATATAGGTCTATTTTGAACCCATAGGAATGACCCCCATGGTTGTATCTCCATTTGTGTCTATTTTGTGTCCATTTGGAGGTCATAGGAGTGTCCTTTGTGTTGTGGTTGTGTTCATGTTACATATATAGATTTATATATATATATATATATTGTAATGAGAGTGTATCTATATTTATATATGTAATAAATAGTTCATGATGATTATATAATCAAGTTTGTGAGTGTGATTCCTCATATTATTATTGCTATTATTGTTGTGGATAATTAGGATATATATTGTGTATTCTTTTGGCTCAAACTATCTAAATCCGTCATGATTTTTATCCACGTTTTTAATTTCAGCCCTAACTTCGAAATATCATAACTTCTACCTCAAAGCTCGGTTTAATCTCCCTTTTTTTTAAAAGAAGCGTATTGAAGTTAGCTTTCCAAAAACATGTATTAATAGGCCTAATTCTTTCTGTAACTTTCTGGAGAATTATTTGAGTGTCAGCTGTACGAAAAACAAACGCGTTCTCGGTGTTTTCGCGATTCCAGGAGTTTTCGGAAACGAAAATGCGATCCGTTTAAAGTTTCGGAAAGCTAACACATAGATCTATAACATACTTTAATCATAGAGTTTAATTCATGCTGAGATGGTATAGTATTTATTATTAGTAGGAGTTACTATTCGGCATATGCATTTTGTGCACCATTGTGTGTAATATAATGTTCTATTTGATTTTAACCCATGTTAATGTATATACATTATGTAACTAAATAGAGAATGCAAGCATGAGTAAATGTTTAAATAAATGATGTATGAGGTGTAAGTATCCTGTCTAATATAAGCATGTATAAGTATGGCTTGTAATGAATATGTAGGTTCCATAGTATGTAATGTATGGTGCATATAGTAGTGCAAGAGAATAAATGAATGATGAATGAATGCAAGCATGAATGTAATGTAATAATAGATGTAATATATGCAATATACAAGTTAATGAGATATAATGTTCTATGTTAACACAAATCCTATATTACCTCATGTACCCCCTTACACTATGTTGACACTATCACACTTGACACATTATTCACTTACACTTTGACACTCTTTGATATGTATACACTATGTATGCCCATTTAACCCTCACTTGCCCCTTTGCCATGTTCACATACACACACATAGCCCTTTAAATAAGTATTTATGAATATAGTTAACTTAGCTATGTATGTATATTATATATATGTTAGCATATTGTGTTGTAATATATAAGTTTATATAACCATTTAAAATGCCATGATTATAGACCTAATGTTGAATACCAATATATGCATGTGTATATATGTGTAGACATATATAGCTTAAAGTAATAGATTACCTAGTGTATATCCAATGTAAATTCTTGCCTATTTGAGTATTGAATAATTGCATGCTATATAGAGTTGGGTGTATGTTGGCTGGTATAGCCATGTATTGATGTGTGCTTGCTAGGATAGTCTTGGTTAGGCCTAGTAAGACTTGCTGGGTTAGGACATGACCTAGTTTGACTAGTGCAGTTGACCAGAGTTGACCAAGGGTTGACTTTGGCCTAGTTTGACCTAGATTCATGTAGAATGCATTGTAGTGCTTTATATTACCCTTCTGGACATGTTGTGACTTGTGCTGTTCTAATTAGGAGCTAGACACCTCTCCTCGGACAGTATCTTTACCTTGGACATTCAGATATCAGGCGATTACATTCTCTGATAGTTCTCTCATTTACTTGTCAATTACTGTACTTCAGTTCTAGTTAGTTGTATGCGATTCTCTGTTACAACACGTATGGATATTTCTGGATTCATGTATACGACACATATTTATTTTCTGGCCTCTATTACTGGTATCATTATTTCTGGAATCATTTACTGGAATCACCCCGGAATCATTTACTGGTATCATTGTACTTGGCTGAACTCATCTTGAATCATTGTGTCGGAATTCTGGATTCACTTGCTGGGAGAGGAAATACTAGAGTAAGACATGTAGACATACCCCATTACTGGAATCACCCCTACTGGAATCTACTGGAATGATAGCCATCTCACACCCGGCAAGGTGTGTGATGTATCGGATTATCCACAGCCGTTTACATGTCGATCTCGGTATTTTAAAACACACTGCTAGAGTATAGGCTGGACTCACCCTGGAATCATTGATCACTATGACTGGAATCGTTCCTTGTTGGATTCATCTTGTATGAGATTCATCCTGTACTGGACTTATATTGGAGTTACACTGGTCTACATGTTGTCTGGACTTTATATCATATTACCCTGGTTCAGCTAGTTCTATTTTTACAGTCTTCATTGCTATGATTCTTCTCTTGTTTAGTATTTACTTTCCTTGCACTTTATCTGTCTTTCTTACCATCACCTGAATATAAACTGCCATTTTCATCAATATAACTGTCTATAACTGCTTTATTGTTCTCTGTTATTTACTTGGGTTTTCTAGATGAGATGTGCTCGTTCCTGTCCTGACTGGACCTGTTGATAAATTTTACAGATAGCTTGGAGGTTGGCTGCTAGCCTAGAGGAGACACAGTAGAGATTGTATAGATAGTTATTTTAGTTGTCTTGAGTTGTATTTACTTGTGGATTACTGTATTTGAGTTTTGAGATGTATTTCTAGGATTATGTATCTTAGACACTTAGACTTCTATCTCCTGTATCTCTTTTGGATTTCATGTTTATCTATCTTTATCATTCTATCTTAGATTGTGATTGAGTTGTACCTCTGTGTTGGCCTCCTTATGGAGAGTATTCATATTATGCTAGTTATAGTTCATGACCTAGAACAGCGTTCTACCGCCGACACTACGGCGTAGGCTGGGCGTTGTTACGTACTCGTACCCTCACGGTGGGTGCGGGTCGTGACACGTTTTTAGTGGTGGCCCATGCCGGTCGAGTTTATGTAGTGGTATTCGAACTTGAGTACCACTACAGCCTGCAGTAGGAATAGGATATATCTTGAAGATACTCAATCACAATTAGGATCCCTTGAGAGATTCCTGGGACGACCCTCGAGAATCTTGTTTAACTCCGATTTGAACACTCTTTTTCCTTGATTTGATTTATGTTTACTTTCTGTTGTTGAATTTGATTTTGATGTATTATTATTGAATTTGAGTTTGTATTTATTGAATTTGATGAAGGTTGTGGAATTTTGAATCTTGATGTTAGCTGTAGCATCCGAGTTTGTAGTTATATAATTTGAAGGATTTTGTTCATTTCTGAATTTTGATGTTCGTTGATAAATTTGATTTTTTTTTTGTATTCATTGTTGATTTAATTTAATTTTTGGCAAGATGAAATTATATGGGCTAGGTCATCTAAGTTATGGAAATCTTGTCTTATATAGTCACATTAGCCAGCATGGTGAGGACATATAGTCTGATTTTGGATATATTTCTCGGGTGTTGAAATTTAAGGTTTTCGCAGCCAAGCTAGCGACATCGCGAAAATGTTAAATACCATGATTCTAGAGGTATGTACATAAGTCAAGGACTCTGTGATTATCGTAGCCTTGCTCACTAGTATGACGAGGATTTAGAGTACCATGATTTTCGATAGACGCATATGATTATCAGATTGTACCTTAAATGTTTTCGAACATGTTTTTGCTACTTTTGTTTCAGTCATTCAAAAAAAGAAGAAGGAATTATTGTTGTTTTGTTTGTTTTGTTTCTCATTGTTTACTTAGGATGTAGCTTTAGCTATTTTTATAAACCTTATGTAACTTCTTACAAAAATTTATTTCTTCTTAATACAATAAACCAATAATTTTGCTAGGCCTTATTTTAGATTTGGTATTATAATTCTTGTTTCAAAAAAAAGGGGTCCCTCTTTTAAATAGATAAGCAGAACAGATTCTATTATCATTCTTTTCCTGCCAATATTTTTACTACCATCATTCCTTGTCTTATATACCTGTCCTGATTATATCAATTCCCTGTCTCATATATAATTCTGTCAGCTATACCTTGAAAACTCTTGAATCTTTATATCATTTTTTATCTGAGAAATGTTGAGGAAGTGATATAAATCATCTAGTTCGGAAATGATGTAATTGGTTATCATATGATGATTTTGTAGGAATCAGAGTGTTGGATGTCAAATATGAAAAATTTGAAATGGAGATGTGGTAAAGGTTTAAAATGAAATCGAGGGATAAATGTTATCAATTTAGAAACAATCACAGAAAGTGGGTTATGAATAATTCATGGATGTATTTCAAAACTAATGAGGATGTTTAAGGTCAACCTAGTATTGAGAACTTAAAAATCTTTGTTATTAATTCTTGGGAACTATTACAAGGCTATGTAGAAATTTAGAGATGGAAAGGAGAATTTAATCGAATAAAATGATTATGCAAAATTTAACTAGATATTGTAAGATGGTGAATAGAGACAGAGAGAACACAAGGATTTTACGTTATAGAAATTATTTTAGATGATTGGAAGAAAATTATAGAATTCAAAAAAAATATTTGAAGGTGAACGTTGAAGAAAATATGAAGGTTGATTTATAAAAAAAGAATAAATTTTGTGTGACATAGTGGTATTGGAGTTTAGTGAATACGAGACTCGATTTAAACAAGTCCAAGGATTCCATAAAATGGATTTAGAGGTTTCGGATCTAATTTAAAACGAGGTGAAGGAATTTGAAATTTTGATTAAATGAATAAGTGTTGACTCCTAAAAAGAGGGGTATGTTTCGTGGAAAATGTTTTGGAACTTAAAGATTTTGTCTATGGTGATTGTGGTAAGGTTTAGATGACTGAAGGTTATAAAATTTCGATGATAGTTATATAGAGGTTGATTTTCATATTGGGACTTGTGAGAAAAAAAAAGAATATGGTTTAGCAAATGATAAACTGATAGTATTAGAGAGGGATGATTTGCTGACTTCGTATGAAATCTTTTCCTGTTTTCTCTAAAAGGGGTTTTTCAATATCATTGAATCCTAGTTTCCTTAATCCGACCAAATCAACTTCGATTATCTTTTCTTATCATATTTATATCTTGGGTTGTACTTAATTGAATTAAATTTGATTGTGACCTGAATCTCTATCCTTGTATGCTCGATCTCAGACTTTGTTGAACCTGTCCTCCATATTGCCTAAATCTTGATTTCCTCCAATTTGATCAACTTAGATCGTATCAAGACTAAATATTCTTAATACGTATTGTGATTGGAAATTTTCCATGGAATTGGCTTTCATTCCTTAACTTTGATTTTGATTTTTTTTTTGAACCCTTTAAAGATAATGGGTAGTTACTTTTCTTTATTTTATGATAAGTATCAGTTTTTATATAGGATGGTAGACTGCCTTACAGTTTTGATGGTTTGTTGTTTTTGTAACTTTTGTTTAGCACCCTAGATTACATGTGTGTTTTGATACCCTATGACCGTTTTGGTTTAGCATGACTAGAATACCTAGATGAGACTTTCACTACCACCGTATGCCATGACCCTGTACGTCGTCCTTTTGATGGTATGATTTATTTAAGTTCTGGGATTTGATTGTGGGGGTTTGACCTAGAAGGATTACGAACATTTTAATTTCGATGACGAAATTTTTATAAGGTGGGTAGGATGTGAGCACCCTAAATTTTGGGTTAATTTTTTTTTTATTTTATTTTAATTTTCTGATTGAGGGTAATTTTGAAATTTTGTGTTTATAATTATTTTAATAATGATATTTAATTTATGATATGATTTTAGGTGATTTTAAATTATTTTAAAATTATTTAAATCAATGACTTGTGGTTTTGACGTTTTGCTAGTGAAATCCTAGAGATTGTTTGACCTAGAGCCTAACCATGTGATTATGATATTTTAATGTCAATTTTGGCCTAAGGATATTTTTGCATTTGACCTCTTTAAATTATTTTGATATTATTTTATTATTTATGATATTCTTTTGGGGTTATTTGAGTCGGGTTCGAATTTCAACTCAATCCGACTTGAAACGGAGACCCGGGGGTAGTTTGACTCTAGTAGAACCCACACACTAGTTAGACATGGCCCACATGATATTAATTTTAGTCCACATGATAGAAATATTTTAGTTAGAGGTTAGACTAATTATTATGGATAAGGTTAGTGTGATTAGAGACTTTAGAATGACTAATTTAGCCCCAACCAATTAGCCCTTTCCTAATACTCATAGAATAGGTTAGTAGGGGCTTTTGGACTTTTCCTAATAGGACAAAACCACCTTTATGGCCAGCCACAATAAGGATAGGGTTGAGCCTCCCATTTGTCATTATCCATTTATTTTTCTCTCTCTTGTTCTTCCCCAAATTCCTAGAGAGCAATCCCTAGCAATTTCTCCACCAAATCTTTCCATTTCACCACCAAATCTTCTTCTTTCCTTCTCCATTCTAGTCAAGGAGGAAGCTACCCAAGTTTGGGAGGATTCGGAGCTCGTTCGTGTCCTTTTGGAATCTCTACGTGTCGGTGTCGCTCCAGGAAGGTTTTTCTTCGATTCGATCTACCGGGAGGTATAAATCCCTTCTCCTTTTCATTTCCTCATGCATATAGGTCTATTTTGAACCCATAGGAATGACCCCCATGGTTGTATCTCCATTTGTGTCTATTTTGTGTCCATTGGAGGTCATAGGAGTGTCCTTTGTGTTGTGGTTGTGTTCATGTTACATATATAGATTTTTATATATATATATTGTAATGAGAGTGTATCTATATTATATATGTAATAAATAGTTCATGATGATTATATAATCAAGTTTGTGAGTGTGGTTCCTCATATTATTATTGCTATTATTGTTGTGGATAATTAGGATATATATTGTGTATTCTTTTGGCTCAAACTATCTAAATCCGTCATGATTTTTATCCACGTTTTTAATTTCAGCCCTAACTTCGAAATATCATAACTTCTACCTCAAAGCTCGGTTTAATCTCCCTTTTTTTTAAAAGAAGCGTATTGAAGTTAGCTTTCCAAAAACATGTATTAATAGGCCTAATTCTTTCTGTAACTTTCTGGAGAATTATTTGAGTGTCAGCTGTACGAAAAACAAACGCGTTCTCGGTGTTTTCGCGATTCCGGGAGTTTTCGGAAACGAAAACGCGATCCGTTTAAAGTTTCGGAAAGCTAACACATAGATCTATAACATACTTTAATCATAGAGTTTAATTCATGCTGAGATGGTATAGTATTTATTATTAGTAGGAGTTACTATTCGGCATATGCATTTTGTGCACCCTTGTGTGTAATATAATGTTCTATTTGATTTTAACCCATGTTAATGTATATACATTATGTAACTAAATAGAGAATGCAAGCATGAGTAAATATTAAATAAATGATGTATGAGGTGTAAGTATCCTGTCTAATGTAAGCATGTATAAGTATGGCTTGTAATGAATATGTAGGTTCCATAGTATGTAATGTATGGTGCATATAGTAGTGCAAGAGAATAAATGAATGATGAATGAATGCAAGCATGAATGTAATGTAATAATAGATGTAATGTATGTAATATACAAGTTAATGAGATGTAATGTTCTATGTTAACACAAATCCTATATTACCTCATGTACCCCCTTACACTATGTTGACACTATCACACTTGACACATTATTCACTTACACTTTGACACTCTTTGATATGTATACACTATGTATGCCCATTTAACCCTCACTTGCCCCTTTGCCATGTTCACATACACACACATAGCCCTTTAAATAAGTATTTATGAATATAGTTAACTTAGCTATGTATGTATATTATATATATGTTAGCATATTGTGTTGTAATATATAAGTTTATATAACCATTTAAAATGCCATGATTATAGACCTAATGTTGAATACCAATATATGCATGTGTATATATGTGTAGACATATATAGCTTAAAGTAATAGATTACCTAGTGTATATCCAATGTGAATTCTTGCCTATTTGAGTATTGAATAATTGCATGCTATATAGAGTTGGGTGTATATTGGCTGGTATAGCCATGTATTGACGTGCGCTTGCTAGGATAGTCTTGGTTAGGCCTAGTAAGACTTGCTGGGTTAGGACATGACCTAGTTTGACTAGTGCAGTTGACCAGAGTTGACCAAGGGTTGACTTTGGCCTAGTTTGACCTAGATTCATGTAGAATGCATTGTAGTGCTTTATATTACCCTTCTGGACATGTTGTGACTTGTGCTGTTCTAATTAGGAGCTAGACACCTCTCCTCGGACAGTATCTTTACCTTGGACATTCAGATATCAGGCGAGTACATTCTCTGATAGTTCTCTCATTTACTTGTCAATTACTGTACTTCAGTTCTAGTTTAGTTGTATGCGATTTTCTGTTACAACACGTATGGATATTTCTGGATTCATTTATACGACACATATTATTTTCTGGCCTCTATTACTGGTATCATTATTTCTGGAATCATTTACTGGAATCACCCCGGAATCATTTACTGGTATCATTGTACTTGGCTGGACTCATCTTGAATCATTGTGTCGGAATTCTGGATTCACTTGCTGGGAGGGGAAATACTAGAGTAAGACATGTAGACATACCCCATTACTGGAATCACCCCTACTGGAATCTACTGGAATGATAGCCATCTCACACCCGGCCAGGTGTGTGATGTATCGGATTATCCACAGCCGTTTACATGTCGATCTCGGTATTTTAAAACACACTGCTAGAGTATAGGCTGGACTCACCCTGGAATCATTGATCACTATGACTGGAATCGTTCCTTGCTGGATTCATCTTATATGAGATTCATCATGTACTGGACTTATATTGGAGTTACACTGGTCTACATGTTGTCTGGACTTATATCATATTACCCTGGTTCAGCTAGTTCTATTTTTACAGTCTTCATTGCTATAATTCTTCTCTTGTTTAGTATTTACTTTCCTTGCACTTTATCTGTCTTTCTTACCATCACCTGAATATAAACTGCCATTTTCATCAATATAACTGTCTATAACTGCTTTATAGTTCTCTGTTATTTACTTGGGTTTTCTAGATGAGATGTGCTCGTTCCTGTCCTGACTGGACCTGTTGATAAATTTTACAGATAGCTTGGAGGTTGCCTGCTAGCCTAGAGGAGACACAGTAGAGATTGTATAGATAGTTATTTTAGTTGTCTTGAGTTGTATTTACTTGTGGATTACTGTATTTGAGTTTTGAGATGTATTTCTAGGATTATGTATCTTAGACACTTAGACTTCTATCTCCTGTATCTCTTTTGGATTTCATGTTTATCTATCTTATCATTCTATCTTAGATTGTGATTGAGTTGTACCTCTGTGTTGGCCTCCTTATGGAGAGTATTCATATTATGCTAGTTATAGTTCATGACCTAGAACAGCGTTCTACCGCCGACACTGCGGCGTAGGCTGGGCGTTGTTACGTACTCGTACCCTCACGGTGGGTGCGGGTCGTGACAGGAGGTATACAAAACATTTTCCAAAAAAAATTGTTGAAAGGACTACAATTGATGATGAGAGATATCCAATCTATAGAAGAAGGGACAATGACATAACTGTTAAAAAAGGGTGATTCTTTTATAGACAATAGATATGTTTTCCATACAACAAATACTTACTTTTGAGGTATAATGCTCATATCAATGTGGAATGGTGTAACCAATCCCGTTCAATTAAGTATCTTTTTAAATACGTCAACAAAGGACAGGATCGTGTAATGACAACCTTTTATCAGAGTTCTATGCAACAACGTAATGCTCAGATAGTGGATGAAATAAAGTTGTATTATGTAAGCCCCTGTTTTTCAAATTCATTTTTAATTAGTGTTAATTAAATTTTATGTCATTTATAGCCTTAATAATTGTTAGAAATTTTTTTGGAATTTTTCTATAATTTTTAAATGAGTTTTTAAGTAGAAAATATCAATATGTAATTTTCTAAATAGTTTTAATATCATTCTGCAAATTTTGAAATGTTGTTTATATCAGTTTGTAATTAGGAATTTGGTTTTAATTGAGGAATGCAAATATTATTTTGCATTTTATACTGTAAAAACTCCTTATGCAATTTTCTAATTCCCAAGGGCCCTATTGCAAACTACCCAAACCCTCCCTCACACGACACTCTCTCTCCTCTGGCTCTCACCCACCCCCGTTGACCCACTCGGCTGCCCGACCGACACAACCGCCCTGCCCCCCGCCTTTTTCGGCTGCCCGACCGCCTCGATTGCCCCCTATTTAAACCCCAGCAACCCCCCCGACCTAGCTACCGCATCCCCGACCACCGACGACCGCCACAGCCCCCGTTCTCCCACAAAACTCTAGACCTAACCCTAACTCCGGCGACACACCACCCCCGCCTCACCACTCGTCGTCGACGGTCGCCACCACCGTCATCCGCTTTGCCTTGCCGAGCTGGACGCAGCGCCACTGGAGCGCCACCGTCCCGACGCCCCTAGCCGCCGCCTCCGCCTTCGAAACTTCTTTGAGAAGTCGGACACACAGGTAACAGTCACGAGACTGTGTCGTGCGTGTCTCGTGCACGTGTATGTGGTTCGCCGTATCCTGGCGAACATTTCGATAGAACTGGACACGCGAGATTGAACTCGTGCGTGTCGTGCAGGCCTAGGATACGAGGATACCTGTGTCCCTAACTGTCAGGACACAGGGTCGATTTATTATTATTTTTTGTATAATAATTAATTCGAACCTAAATAAAATAAACACAACCCTATCTCTAACACAACTGATGGGCTGACCCCCTGGCCAGCCCATCCTAATCAAACCTCCCTCCCGCGCGCTTCTCTGGCCTGGGTTCGAACCCGGCCACTGCTGTTCTTTTTTCCTTTTCTTTTTCTTTTCCTTTTTCCTTTTTCTTTTTCTGTTTTATTTTTATATATATATGTATATATATATATATTAGTATATATATATGTATATACTGTATTTTAAACAGTATTTAATATATATGTATATATATTTTGTAGTTAGTAAATTCTATATGCATATGTTTGTATATATATATATTTTCATACGTATATATATTATATATATATACACTATATTATTAAGTGTTTTCTTATATATATATATATATATATATATATATATATATATTATATATATATATATATATATATATATATATATATATATATTTGTATATATATATATATATATATATATGTATACTTTATAAATTAAGTATTTTCCTTATATATCTATATATACTTTTTAGCATAAGTATGTATATATATATTCTTTTGTACAAATTTACCTTATTAAAATAATAATATTTATTTTGACTATTACCAAATTGTATTTTTATTGTATTTAAATTACTGCAACCATTTGGTGTCCAAGCCTAGCATGGGTATTTGGGCCCAAATGTGTTTTCACACATTCAAGACCTGTACAAGTCATATTGGACTTGATTCATGGCCTTGGGTCCTGTATTTGAACTTTGGTTCAAATTATATACATGGACAAAATACGCAGATAATTAATTATTGTGTGCAATGCTGTTTTTGATTTTCTAAAAATACTTAAAGTACTGCTAAAATTATGGAAAAATAGCTTTAGATACTATGTTAAGTTGGCTAATTTAGTATAATTTTTGTAGTATTTAATTTACTGTTTTGCCACTAGTTTGGCATATGAAACCAAAATTCATTTTCTGTATACTTAGGAAAACTGATTTTTATAAAATATTTGTACTGGTTAATAAATTCCAGAAAAATTATAATAAATTTCTATGATTAACAAGGATCACTTTGGTACTTTACTTTAAGAAAAACTAGGCTTTTTGTCTACTTCAAAATTGTTAGAACATAATGATCTTTTGATTTATTTATTGATTAATTACGACTTATAGTTTTTGTGCTATTTTTGAGTTTTAGCCGTGTTAAATCTCATCCCTCACTAGTGTAAAGACCCTAGAAAGTTAGTTAACATAGTGTGTCACCCCCACATTGGTCTCCTATGCCAAGTCATCATTTTGGCTAGGTGCCCAGTCACAAGTCGTGTTTCACCAATTAGTGTCCTAGTATTTTAGCTTAGTGTAAAAGCTAAGTTATTGTATTTACTTCTACAGTGACGAGTTACCGGACATCCATAGCACATTTATCACAGCTTGTTTTATTTTGCTAGAGGCAAGTACTTTCTACGAACTTTACATACTGCTAGAACAATAAACTGCGACTTACCAACCATGTTAAATGCTGATCCTTGGGGTAGCAAGTTAAAACTTTATATATTGTATTACTTTCAGTCTCTACCATGTTTAGGACAGTATCTCATATCTCTCACATGCTTTATATCGTTCTCGTATCTCCCACATGTTATTACTGTTTTTATATCTCTCACATGTATAAAATAACGGGTTAAGGGGAAACTGCTAGTAGTGTACGTGATCATGACCCCCTTCTCCGTATGTATTTACCGCGCTCGGGGACATTCTATATGTAACCTTGCCGTAGGTTCTGATCTCGCGTTTGTGTATGGATATACACCGATGCCGTTCGTGCACGTATGTGCATGCCAGAAAAACTTGATATGTGCTGCTGTACATCCTATTCACCTATTGACCGATTCACGTATATGCTACAGTTTTAAACTTTTAATCTATATGTTGTCATTCCTAAAAAGAACCAATTAAACCATGATATGCCATGATTCCAGTTTATTACCTTCCTGTTCATGCTTTGTATATTCAGTTTGCTAGAAAACAGTACTTGCTCCCGTCCTGACAGGATAACGTTGTAGGTATACTTACTGAGGAGGAGTTGCTCTGTGATTCATATTATGGAGTCACTGCCGAGGACCCGGTTTTGCCATGCGAGGATGTTCCTGCGGGGAGACTCGCCTAGTTTGCGTAGTCACTTGGGATACTTAGTGTAGTCATGTATTAGACTACGTATTTTGTAACTGGACATGTATCCAGTTTTACATTTCAGACTTGTACTTTGGACTTATTTCTATATATGAGATGACTTTTGTGTTTGGAGCATTTATGATTCTTCTTCACTTATAGAACTGTTAGCACATTTAGTCTTATCTTGTTATCTCTAGAACAGCTTACTGCGCTTTATCTTAAGCGTAGGCTGGACATGGCTCGGCCCGGCCCAATAATTTGGGTAACGGGTCGTGACATATTATGATTGTAGATACTTATCTTCGTGTGAATCTGCTAGGAGACTTTTTGCTTTTGATATCAATTATAGAAAACCTGTCGTTGAACGTTTGAGTTTTCACTTGCCAAATGAGTAAACAGTGATTTTTTCAGACAATGATGCAATAGATATTTTGCTTGAGAGACCTAAATGTCAAAAATCCAAATTATTAGCATGGTTTGAAGCAAATAAAAATTTTCTCAAGCAAGGGAACTAACATATGGTCTGTTTCCTTCTAACTCTGCATAGAAAAGAGAGAACAGTGAATGGATGGAAAGGCAGAAGGAATTAACTATTGGAAGGCTACAATATGTTCATCCTAGAAGTAGTGAATTGTACTATTTGAGAAATTTTCTTAATTACGCAAAAAGAGCACAACCATTTCGTGATATCAGAACAGTTGACAATGTTGTCTACCCATCTTTTAGAGATGCATGCTATGCAAAAGGGTTGTTAGATGATGAAAAGGAGTACTACGATGGGATAATAGAAGCCAGCTATTGGGGCACTGGTCACTGCTTGCGGATACTTTTTGCAATTTTGTTGGTATCAAACCAACTTGCTCAATCAGATTTGGTTTGTAACAAAACTTGGAAGTATTTGACCGATGATCTTTTGCATAGACAAAGAGGAAGTCTTTAAATTCCAGGTAATTCAATTTCACTATATTAATTACTAATCATTCATTGGATTGAGTTCTTAAAGATATTCTTAGTTTTTACAGATCTACTTTTAAGTGCAGAAGAATTGCAAAATCTTGCTTTGATTGAAATAGAAAAATTACAGCAATGTAATAATAGATCTTTGCGAGACTTTCCTTCAATGACACAACCAGACATGACATTATTAGACAATACAGAAATCCACTTATTCATGATGAATTAAATTATGATAGAGTTGCTTTGCCTGCTAAACGTGAAAGATTGGTATCAGCAGTGACTTATGAGCAAAGACATATTTTCAACAAAATATTGTTGCATGTGAATGAAGATCTCGGTGGATTTTTTTCCTTTATGGATATGGTGGTACTGGAAAAACATATATTTGGAGAGCTGTCACTGCAGATTTATGGTCAAAAGGTGAGATAATATTGACGGTTGCTTCAAGTGGTATAGCAACACTGCTTATACCAGGAGGGAGGACAGCGCATTCACAATTTAAGATACCATTGAATGTAAATGAAGATTCTACTTATACCAGGAGGGAGGATAATACAAAAAATCCACTTAATGAAGGTTGAGCTTATTATATGGGATGAGGCACCAATGACACACAAGCATTGTTTTGAAGCTGTTGACCGAACGTTCAGGAATATTATGCGATTTTCCAATAAAAACATTACAAGTCTTCCTTTTGGAGGTAAAGTTGTCGTATTAGGTGGTGATTTTAGACAGATTCGACCTATTGTTGTAAAGGGAACAAGGCAAGATGTCATCTATGTGACAATTACTTCTTCTTATTTGTGGGAATTTTATCAAATCCTAACCTTAAATAAGAACATGAGACTCGAATCTGCTGGTGCATGCAGTTACTGATGTTAATCAACTAAAGGAATTTTCAGATTGGTTGTTAGGCATTGGAGAAGGAGTTGTCGGTGATGATAGCGATGGTGATGTGTCGATTGCAATCCCAGATGATATGGTCTGTAGATCGCCTTACCTCAATAGTGAACAGTTTATCCATCTTTATTGGATAATTTCAATGATGCGTCATTTTTTCAGGATAAGGCTATTTTAACTCCAAAAAATGATAGTGTTGACATCATCAATAATTATATCATGTCATTGCTTCTATGGAAGTCCAAAATATATTTGTTTGCTGATACAACCTGTTCAGAAAATGAAACTTTTGATGGACCAGAGAATATTCAAACACTTGAATTCTTGAACACAATCAAAACATCAGGATTGCCAAATCATGAAATAAATCTTGAAGTTGGTGTCCCTGTTATGTTGCTGAGAAACATTGACTAGACAGCTGGCCTATGTAATGGAACACGCCTTATCATTACAGACATGGATACCTACGTTTTAGAAGGAAGGGTAATGCCAGGAAGTAGCATTGGTTAGAAAGTGTTTTATTCCAAGATTATCATTAACTCCCTCTGATATTAGAATACCTTTTAAATTCCAATGCAAGCAATTTCCTATTGCAGTATCATTCGCAGTGACAATCAACAAAAGTAGGGGCAGTCTCTAAAATATGTTGGAGTATACCTTCCAAAATCAGTTTTTACACATGGATAGCTGTATGTTGCTGTTTCAAGGGTCACCTTGTTGGGAACGAAGCACGAAAACCGTTCCCCCAAACCAGAAAGTCCTGTGAGAGAACCAAGCAAAAGCACACAAACCAAAAATAGCAAACACAATCGCAGACACAAATATTTTTGACGTGGAAAATCCTTGTGGGAAAAACCACGAGACGATCGGAGTCCAATCCTGAAGAACCTCCACTAATGGAATAAAGAGAATACACCCTCTACAAGCTCCTTCCGATCTAACACGGATCACCACAACTCACTTGAAAGAAGAATTTTTTTGATTGCGGACTCCGAAGAATAAGAGATGCCAAAAAATTATTCGAAGCAATCTCTCCTTCACAATAGTCCTTAATCCTCTCTTTCTCTCTCAAAGATTGTAAAGCACTCTTATTTTGAGATGAGTTTTCAACTAGCATGCATCACCCTTTTATAAGCCCTTGGTAATCTATACATGGAAGGCCAATATATATATAAACTTTCAACATGCATCAATCATATATTTAATGGAAATCCAATCATAATTGGTTTGCCATAATTGGAAGCCCAATTATATGGAAAGCTACTATATGAAGGGTCCAATCATAAATATATGATCAAAATAAATATGGAAATCCAATCATATATTTCCTTACCATATATGTTCCAAAATATGACCCATGCACTCCCCGAGCTTCTCCGACACACGGATGACGCTCGTCGCTCTCCGGGGTATTCTCCACATAGGTTGGGAACCCCACCCACTCTAACATTTCTCCCCCTTCACAACTGTGTGGATGAGGTCATCATCTCGACGATCTGCCTGCAGATCAAACTTTTCCCTTGATAGAATCTTGGTGAACATATATGCTCCGTTATCATCTGTATGAACCTTCTCAAGATCCATGTCCTTCTTCTCAACCACATCTTGTATCCAATGATACCGAGTCTCGATGTGCTTGAGAAGAAGCACAACTCCTTGCAAGCCTCCGTCGCCGTAATGTACTATTCCTCTGTCGTCAACAAGGCAACACACTTCTGCAACCGCAACTGCTACGATACCGCTCCTCTAGCAAACATAATCACATAGCCCGAAGTCGATCGTATCGTGTCTACATCTCCAGCCATATCAGCGTCGGTATACCCAACCAACTTTGGCTCGTCACCACCAAAATAAAGTCTCCAATCAGCAGTTGTCACGACCCAATTCCCAAATTGTTGGGCCGGGCCGAGCCATGTCCAGCCTACGCTTGATTAGAGCGTAGTAAGCTGTTCTAGACAGTCAGGTAATAATGATAAATGTGCTAATAATTAAGATAGTTTAAGAATGATCACAACACAGCTTCTATATAGATAGATGAAAAACCACTAAGTTTGTTATAAATAGTACACAACCAAAAGTAGTACTGGAGACAAGGTCCAGTTTAAAGGTACAAAACAGCGTCTGTGATAATAACCCAACACTAAGTCAAACTAAGCAGCTAAGCAGGATTCCCTGCTGGAATATCCTCAACTGGAGCTCCATAGTACGGGTCACAAAGCATTTCTTCCTCGGTCAAAATACCTACAACGTTATCCTGTCAGGACGGGAGCAAGTACAACCTCTACTACTAAAGTACTGAATGTATAATGCAAGAGATGTACAACAGGAACATGGTATGATAAGACTGAAAAAATAGACATACTGGAATCATGGTAAATCATATAAAGCGGAAAATCATGGTATATCTTGATTATCATTTTAAGACACTCTTGTCAATTGTGGCATATTGTACATTATGTATTAAAACTGGAGCAGGTATGAGATCGGTCAATAGGTGCTATGCTAGTTTACTGTAATGTACGTATGTACATTCCACAAGTCCAGAAACTACATTCTTAGTTTACTGCAATGTACGTATGTACATTCCACAAGTCCAGAAACCGCACTGCTAGTTTACTGCAATGTACGTATGTACATTCCATAAGTCCAGAAACTACACAATTAGCATACTGCAATGTAAGTGAGTACATTCCACGAGTCCAGTAACTATACTATCAACTCTCTCATAACCCAGTAATCATCATGTAAAAGATACGGGAAATAGTGTAAAGCATGGTGGGAACTGGCAATAGTATGAAACATGTTATGATTTGACTTGCTACTCCAAGGATCAGCATTCACATGGGTTGATTAACATTCTTTTATCAAATAACAGTGTTTTAACATGTACAATTAACAAAAGACTTGCAACTGGATTAATGGTAATTCACAAGGTTGTCACATGTACTTAACATTAAAAGACAGTAAATGAGTTTGTAGATGTACTTGCCTGGAGCAAAGCAATGCAATGACAATAAAGCTAAGATGTAGAGTGTCCTGGCACTGAAAACATATATATACTCAGACTCTAAGTTACAAGACAATATAAATACACTAGTGATGTGAGAAGGCCAAATTGGACATTGGCTAGGTGAACTTAGCCTAGGGGTTCAAAGTGAAGTGATTTGGCATCTAATCTAACACATGGGTCTCCCATATTAAGGCTGGTTAGCAATCCAAATACTAGAAATACACAAAAATCACAAGTCATGACTTAGTCATAATTATTGGTAAAATAAACATTCTGTGCACTGTGTTCTAACAATTTTAGAAAATACTAGAAATCTCCAATAAATGCAAAATAATATACTGACAGAAACCTTGTTAATTATAGAAATTTATTATAATTTTTCTGGGATTTATTACCCAACAGAAGTATTTTATAAAAATCAGTTTTCATAAATATATAGAAAATGAGTTCTGGTTTGATATGGCTAAACAGGGGCAAAACTGTCAACAAAATGCTATAAAAATTATATTAAATTGTCTAAATTAACAGAGAATCTAAATACTATTTTTCCAGAATTTTTACAGCAAGCTAAATATTTATAAAAATCCAAAAACAGCAAGTTACATAATTCTGAAATTAAATAATTAATACTTTACTTAATTTTGTCAATGTACATATATGAACCATAGTCCAAATACATGACTCAAGACCATGTATCAAGTCCAATATGACTTGTACAAGTCTAAAATGTGTGAAAACACATTTGGGCCCAAAAAACCCATGCTAGGTTTGGACACCAAATGGTTGCAGTTAATTAAATGTACAAAAATACATTGTATAAAAAGAGCAGGAAATATAATACTATTTTATTCAGGAAAATACACATAGAAGATGCAAACATGAAAATATAGTAAGTATGTAATTTTACATATTTTTATGGAGGCTAGTTATGTACAATTATATGTAGTTATACAATATATATATATATTCATAAGGAAATACATATATTTAAAGGAATAATATATATATATATATACAATATATAGGAAAAGTATATATATAGGGATATATATACACTATATATATATACAAGATGTACACAATAATAATAATAATGCTAACTAATATTTTGTAGAAGAAGACATATATATATATGGGCAATATATATATATATATATCTATATATATATATATTATATATAAATATATAAACAAAAAAAGAAAAGAAAAAGAAAAAGAAAAAGAAAAGAAAAAGAAAAAGGAAAAGAAATAAACAGCAGGGGGGCTCGAACTCGGCCTCCTGGCTAAGCCAGGGGTGAGCTTAATGAGCTCGGGCTGGCCAGTGGGTCGGGTTCGGGTGGCTGTTAGAACGGGGGTTGAGATTATTTTAAACCTAAACAAAAATATCGGGTTGGGAAGAGCCCAGACCCGATAACTAAGTGGTTTAATGGGTTTTAAAACCCGATAACACATTTAAACCCGATAGCTAATTATTCAGTTCGTCTCGTGTCCATACAGTCCAGGACACGAGAATATGAAATCTGACACCGTGTCGGCGTGTCCATGCACTGCACGACACGCACGACACGATCTACGCGTGTCCGAGTACGGGGCTGGGGTCGTCGTGTCCTGGCGAACAACATACTCGAAAATGAGACACGTACGATACGAAATGGAGACTGCTACGTACGTGTCCGGCGAACTCGAGCGTGGAAGAGTGGGCGATCGGCGGCTGGAGGCGTCGGCGTCGTGGCGGAGCGGTGGCGATCGACTCGCCGTGCTGTGGCGAAGCTGGGGGTGGTGGTGGTTGTCGACGAGAGGCTGTGTAGAGGTGGGTTTGAAGGCTGCCGGAGTTAGGGTTCCGGCTGGAAGAAATGGGGAAGGAAGTGGTCGGGACGGCGTAGGGACGGTTCGAGAGTGGTGTGGTCTGGTCGGGGAAGGAGTGGGGTTCATTTTATAGGCTGCGAAGGCGGTGGTGTTAGGAGTAGTTTAGGGTTAGGGTTACGGCGATCGGCCGGGAAATTAGGGGAAGGCGGTGGGGAGAGATGGGTAGTTAGCAAAAAACCCCTTAGGATTTAGGAAATTTCGTCTAGGTCCTTTTCCTAAGATTATGCAAATTAAATTTGCAAACAACAAATAGGAAATTACAAACAGCGTTTAAATAATTCTAAAAATTGCAAAACCTATATAAAACAATTCATTTTATTGCAAAAAGGTATTTTATGTATTTAAAACCATTTAAAAATCATTTAAAAATACAGGAAAAATTCCTAATAATTATAATAAAACATTTTAATGCCAAAATAATCATTAATGGCCAATTATCACTAATAAACAAAAATTTTTAAAATCAGGGGTTGACAAGTCTTCCCTCCTTGAAAAATTTCGTCCTCGAAATTTACAAGAACTGAAGACACGCGAGGCAACTAACGTTTTTTTAAAATAATTACAGCGATGACTAAGGCTATCTCCTAATGATGGAACGTCTATGAAACAGGTCTACTGGTCAATGGCTTGGTCTCATGGGTGCAGTTACTAAATGATGGTTTGGCATGAGTCTAGTGATAGGTAACTTAATGAGGCACTAGAATCAAACAGTCATATGCAAATAAATCCAACCTGTGGCACCGTCTGTCAAGTATTCTGGCTCTGGCTCTGGGCCCTGCACTGGTACTGCTGCCTGGATGGCTAAAGGGTATGCTCTCCCTGAAGGTCCTCTGGTAAATGGCTTCGCCTTCGGGCACTCCCGAATCATATGGGTGGAAGACCCGCAAGCAAGACACTGGCTCAATTTCTTCCTACAGATGGAGACATCGTGCCCTGGCTTTTTGCAGAAGGCACAAGAGACCCACTTCTGCTGCTGTTGCCCCGGATCTCGGGCAAATGATAACTGATGCTGAGGATGAGCTGGTGGAGAATAGGCCTGCTGGTGCTGGGTAGTCGTCCTCTGCTGGAAAGTCTGGCGCTTGGACGGCCCGTCATGATGTGTGGTAGCTGGCCTCTTGCAAGACAAAAGACGCTCCTCGATACCTCGGGCTCTCTCCAGTAGCTGGTAGTAGTCTGTGATCCCGTTGGCCACTAGTAAGATGCTAATGTCCGGGACAAGACCATGGCAGAATCTGCGAGCCATCTCCTCCGGGTCGGCTACTAAGCTCGGGGCAAAACGACTGAGTCTGCTAAACTCACCTGCGTACTCATCGACTGTACGGCTCCCCTGTTGCAGGTTCTGGAATTGCAATCCCATGGCAACTCTAGCGGTGGTGGAGAAGAACTTCCTCTTGAACTGGATCTTGAATTGCTCCCAGTTTCCTCTGCCGCCAATGAACATCGTCTCATTTCTGAACCAGACCCCTGCCAGGTTTGCTAACAAAAATCCTGCTGCCTCGACCCAAAGGTCGTCAGGTAATCTAGCCCCTATGAGCTTCCTCTCTACGGAATCTAACCAGTCATCAGCTACAACTATGCCTTCCGTCCCAAGAAACTCCTTCGATTTAGGTTCATAAAACTCTTGATGCTACCTAGCCTCAATTGATGTTCTATAGGTTGCGAGACGGGGGTATGCTGAGTATTCAGGAGCCCCTGGATCAAAGCCAGTAATTGGGTTCCGTCAAGGGAAACAATAGTCTGGGGAGGTATGATAGGAGGTGGGGGTGGAGGCATCTGGGTCTGCGGGGTAGGAGGTGGTGAAGGTATACCGTCACCTGAGGTGGCGGAATCGGGAGAGTGTGTAGGGTCCATCTATTTATAAAAGACAAAGGAATTATAAGAATAAAGCAAGCAGTCATAAGCAAACAATTTAGTTACACTACCGGTCCTACGCTGTGATGAGTTTTCCTATGTTGCAATCCTAAAATTCCTCTAGGTGTTCTAGATGTTGTTCCTAGTGTTATCTAGTTATCCTTAATTTCTGCAGGCGTGCTTGGTACAGTAACGTAACCAAACAACTTTAGTCAGGACCTGCATGGGCCGCCAAAAAAATATGTCACGACCCGATTCCCAAATTGTTGGGCCGGGCCGAGCCATGTCCAGCCTACGCTTGATTAGAGCGTAGTAAGCTGTTCTAGACAGTCAGGTAATAATGATAAATGTGCTAATAATTAAGATAGTTTAAGAATGATCACAACACAGCTTCTATATAGATAGATGAAAAACCACTAAGTTTGTTATAAATAGTACACAACCAAAAGTAGTACTGGAGACAAGGTCCAGTTTAAAGGTACAAAACAGCGTCTGTGATAATAACCCAACACTAAGTCAAACTAAGCAGCTAAGCAGGATTCCCTGCTGGAATATCCTCAACTGGAGCTCCATAGTACGGGTCACAAAGCATTTCTTCCTCGGTCAAAATACCTACAACGTTATCCTGTCAGGACGGGAGCAAGTACAACCTCTACTACTAAAGTACTGAATGTATAATGCAAGAGATGTACAACAGGAACATGGTATGATAAGACTGAAAAATAGACATACTGGAATCATGGTAAATCATATAAAGCGGAAAATCATGGTATATCTTGATTATCATTTTAAGACACTCTTGTCAATTGTGGCATATTGTACATTATGTATTAAAACTGGAGCAGGTATGAGATCGGTCAATAGGTGCTATGCTAGTTTACTGCAATGTACGTATAGTACATTCCACAAGTCCAGAAACTACATTCTTAGTTTACTGCAATGTACGTATGTACATTCCACAAGTCCAGAAATCGCACTGCTAGTTTACTGCAATGTACGTATGTACATTCCACAAGTCCAGAAACTACACAATTAGCATACTGCAATGTAAGTGAGTACATTCCACGAGTCCAGTAACTATACTATCAACTCTCTCATAACCCAGTAATCATCATGTAAAAGATACGGGAAATAGTGTAAAGCATGGTGGGAACTGGCAATAGTATGAAACATGTTATGATTTGACTTGCTACTCCAAGGATCAGCATTCACATGGGTTGATTAACATTCTTTTATCAAATAACAGTGTTTTAACATGTACAATTAACAAAAGACTTGCAACTGGATTAATGGTAATTCACAAGGTTGTCACATGTACTTAACATTAAAAGACAGTAAATGAGTTTGTAGATGTACTTGCCTGGAGCAAAGCAATGCAATGACAATAAAGCTAAGATGTAGAGTGTCCTGGCACTGAAAACATATATATACTCAGACTCTAAGTTACAAGACAATATAAATACACTAGTGATGTGAGAAGGCCAAATTGGACATTGGCTAGGTGAACTTAGCCTAGGGGTTCAAAGTGAAGTGATTTGGCATCTAATCTAACACATGGGTCTCCCATATTAAGGCTGGTTAGCAATCCAAATACTAGAAATACACAAAAATCACAAGTCATGACTTAGTCATAATTATTGGTAAAATAAACATTCTGTGCACTGTGTTCTAACAATTTTAGAAAATACTAGAAATCTCCAATAAATGCAAAATAATATACTGACAGAAACCTTGTTAATTATAGAAATTTATTATAATTTTTCTGGGATTTATTACCCAACAGAAGTATTTTATAAAAATCAGTTTTCATAAATATATAGAAAATGAGTTCTGGTTTGATATGGCTAAACAGGGGCAAAACTGTCAACAAAATGCTATAAAAATTATATTAAATTGTCTAAATTAACAGAGAATCTAAATACTATTTTTCCAGAATTTTTACAGCAAGCTAAATATTTTAGAAAATTCAAAATCAATAAGTGTACATATTCTGAAATTAAATAATTAATACTTTACTTAATTTTGTCAATGTACATATATGAACCATAGTCCAAATACATGACTCAAGACCATGTATCAAGTCCAATATGACTTGTACAAGTCTAAAATGTGTGAAAACACATTTGGGCCCAAAAAACCCATGCTAGGTTTGGACACCAAATGGTTGCAGTTAATTAAATGTACAAAAATACAATGTATAAAAAGAGCAGGAATATAATACTATTTTATTCAGGAAAATACACATAGAAGATGCAAACATGAAAATATAGTAAGTAGGTAATTTTACATATTTTTATGGAGGCTAGTTATGTACAATTATATGTACTTATACAATATATATATATATTCATAAGGAAATACATATATTTAAAGGAATAATATATATATATATACAATATATAGGAAAAGTATATATATAGGGATATATATACACTATATATATATACAAGATGTACACAATAATAATAATAATGCTAACTAATATTTTGTAGAAGAAGACATATATATATATATGGGCAATATATATATATATATATATATATATATATATATATATATATATATATATATATATATATATATATATATATATATATATATATATATTATATATAAATATATAAACAGAAAAAAGAAAAGAAAAAGAAAAAGAAAAAGAAAAGAAAAGGAAAAGGAAAAGGAAAAGGAAAAGAAATAAACAGCAGGGGGGGCTCGAACTCGGCCTCCTGGCTAAGCCAGGGGTGAGCTTAATGAGCTCGGGCTGGCCAGTGGGTCGGGTTCGGGTGGCTGTTAGAACGGGGGTTGAGATTATTTTAAACCTAAACAAAAATATCGGGTTGGGAAGAGCCCAGACCCGATAACTAAGTGGTTTAATGGGTTTTAAAACCCGATAACACGTTTTAAACCCGATAGCTAATTATTCAGTTCGTCTCGTGTCCATACAGTCCAGGACACGAGAATATGAAATCTGACACCGTGTCGGCGTGTCCATGCACTGCACGACACGCACGACACGATCTACGCGTGTCCGAGTACGGGGCTGGGGTCGTCGTGTCCTGGCGAACAACATACTCGAAAACGAGACACGTACGATACGAAATGGAGACTGCTACGTACGTGTCCGGCGAACTCGAGCGTGGAAGAGTGGGCGATCGGCGGCTGGGGGCGTCGGCGTCGTGGCGGAGCGGTGGCGATCGACTCGCCGTGCTGTGGCGAAGCTGGGGGTGGTGGTGGTTGTCGACGAGAGGCTGTGTAGAGGTGGGTTTGAAGGCTGCCGGAGTTAGGGTTCCGGCTGGAAGAAATGGGGAAGGAAGTGGTCGGGACGGCGTAGGGACGGTTCGAGAGTGGTGTGGTCTGGTCGGGGAAGGAGTGGGGTTCATTTTATAGGCTACGAAGGCGGTGGTGTTAGGAGTAGTTTAGGGTTAGGGTTAAGGCGATCGGCCGGGAAATTAGGGGAAGGCGGTGGGGAGAGATGGGTAGTTAGCAAAAAACCCCTTAGGATTTAGGAAATTTCGTCTAGGTCCTTTTCCTAAGGTTATGCAAATTAAATTTGCAAACAACAAATAGGAAATTGCAAACAGCGTTTAAATAATTCTAAAAATTGCAAAACCTATATAAAACAATTCATTTTATTGCAAAAAGGTATTTTATGTATTTAAAACCATTTAAAAATCATTTAAAAATACAGGAAAAAATTCCTAATAATTATAATAAAACATTTTAATGCCAAAATAATCATTAATGGCCAATTATCACTAATAAACAAAAATTTTTAAAATCAGGGGTTGACAGCAGTACCCTGAAGGTATTGTAGAATCCACTTGACCGTACTCCAATGGACCCTTCCAGGATTTAAAAGGTACCTGCTAACTGTGCCAACTGCATGAGCGGTGTCTGGCCTCGTGCACACCATAGCATACATAAGGCTTTCCACAACTGAGGTATATAGAACCTGCTCCATATCTTTTTTTTTGTCCTTGGTAGATGGACACTGCTCCTCAGTGAACTTAAAGTGAGCCGCAAGGGGGCAACTCACTTTCTTCGACCCGTCCATTCCGAAATGCTAAAGTATCCGGTAAATGTACTTCTTTTGGGACAAGTGTAGCAGCCTGGACTCTCTCTCTCTCTCGGCTGATCTTCATCCCAAGAATATTCTTTGCTGCACCCAAATCCTTCATAGAGAAGGCCGCGCCCAGTTGGCGCTTCAACTCTGCTATTCTAGTGGCATTCTGACCCACTAATAGCATGTCATCAACATAGAGCAATAAAATGATGAAATTATCCTCGATAAAGTACCTTACAAATATGCAATGGTCCGACGTCGTCCGTGCATAACCATGCTCCCCCATAAACGACTCAAACTTCCAATACCACTGCCTCGGAGCCTGCTTCAGACCATACAAGCTCTTCCTCAACCGACAGACCAAATGTGACTTGCCCTTCTCATAGAATCCCTCTGACTTCTCTATGTATAACTCCTTCTTAAGATCACCGTGGAGGAATGTCGTCTTTACGTCCATCTGCTCGACCTCCAAGTCGAAACTGGCTGCCAAGACTAGCACCACCCGAATAGACGACTGCTAGACGACTGGCAAAAAGATCTTATCATAATCCATGCCTTTTCGCTGACCGTAGCCTTTAACTACCAGCCTCACTTTGTATCGAGGGCGAGTAGCATCATCCGTCTGATTCACTCTAAACACCCATCGATTCTTCAAAGCCTTCTTGCCCTTTGGCAACCGTACCAGCTCATAAGTGGAATTGGCATGTAAGGAACTCATCTTCTCCTGCATAGCCTTCATCCACTCCTGTATGTGTTCTTCTTCCATAGCCTCTGCAAAGCTTTCGGGCTCTTCCTCGTCAGTTAGTAGCACATACTCACCCGGTGAGTATCTCGTAGATGGTCGACGATCTCTGTCGCTCCTTCTCAGTGGAGACACATGTGCTGACTGTATACCAACAGTTTCCTCCCCTTCAGGAACTGACTCTTCGGCATGCTCATCCTCCTAAGGGACACCCTGACTACCATCAGTAGGTTGATGATCAAGGTTGGGAGCAACTCCATGCACTGGCTCCCCCATAACTGGATCCTCTGCGATGTCCTCTAGGAACTGCTCGAAGCAAAATGACTCTAACTCAGGCAATTCCTCAGCCTCAGAAGGCGTCTCGGAATCCTGAGTGTTGGTCATGGTCTGATCCTCGACGAATACCATATCCCTGCTTCTGTAGAGCTTTCTTTCTACTGGGTTATAGAGTTTATAGCCAAACTCATCCCGACCGTAGCCGAAAAAGACGCATCACCTCGTCTTCGGCTCAAGTTTGGACCTCTCGTCCTTCGGTACATGCACGAAGGACTTACAACCAAATACTCGCAGGTGATTGTATGACGGCTCTTTGTCTTACCATACTTTGTCAGGCACATTATCCTGTAAAGGAGCACTATGAGATAAATTAATAACAAAAGCAGCTGTGAGAAGAGCCTCACCCCAATAACTGCCTGGCAAATTTGCTTCTGACAGTAAACAATGCACCCTCTCCATCAATGTCCTGTTCATGCGCTCCGCTACACCATTGAGCTGAGGTATCTTGGGGGGAGTCGTCTGATGTCGTATCCCTTGCTCTCTGCAATACACATCAAAGGGACCAATGTATTGGCCACCGTTGTCGGACCGAACACACAATAACTCCTTGTCCGTCTATTTTTCAACAGAGGCCTGAAACTCTTTGAAAGTGGGCAGCACCTGATCATTAGTCTTTAAGGCATAGACCCAAACCTTCCTGGAACAGTCATCAATAAAAGTTATAATGTAAGAAGCACCACCAATAGATTTTACCTTCATAGGACCGCAGACATCCGAGTGAATCAACTCGAGCAACGCCGGCTTCGTTGAACTTGGGTAACTTTGGAAAGACACCCTATTTTGCTTCCCAGCTAAGCAGTGCATGCATTTCTCCAATTTTGTAGACTTGATGTAGTGTCCCATCCCGCTCAGTCAATCGGAGGAATTGAAACGCCGACGGCGTTCGGCCTTAGCCTTGCAACGGCTGCTCAAAGACTCGCTCGGTCGAGGTGACTCCTCGCTCAGGTGGGGTAGTTTCGATGAACTTGCCTCATCTTAGCCTTCACATAATAAATCGCATATTTTCTATCAAGTCAAGTTTGACACCGTTCGGCACAAAGGCCATCGTCTACCGATGCGTTCGATTGAATACTTGTACGAGCTTTTGAAAATATTTAGACTTATTGTATGGACATGCCGAGGGACATTTGAGAGAGAGCGCACACTTCTTTATTAACAACGAGTTTTTAAAACTGAGAGATTCGACTTGAAGTCCAAGGACGTAAAGACGTGCTCTGATACCATTATGTCACGCTCCACTCCCGTAGGAGCGATCGTCCTCGCTAAGGCGTGATGCCGCACAAGCCTAGATTGCGCTCGTGCAAGGCAGTTTCATAATGGCCGATTACAGCGGCTGCGACGGGGTCGTCGCACAGAAGTCCCAAGCAGAAATATTAAAACATGCGGCAGAAATTTAGAAGCAACACACAAGTTATTCAAAAGTGCTCTTTATTGATATTGAACAATAAGATTACAATGGAGCGCAAGGCCCTGATTACAAGTATCTAAAGCTCACTTTTCTCTTATTTTACAAGTCGCTCTGCTCTCTCTCATCTCTCGATACAATGCTTGAGCCAGCGGATGCTTCGGAAGGCAATGTCCATACATTATGTCCTGTATAAGTCTTGACCCATGCGGCCGCATACTTCGAATCGCCAAGAAACTTCGTGCCTCGACGCATCCAAGCGAGCTTCGCGCCACGTTGTAACGCCCCAGTCCTAAAATACATAGGACCAAGTACGTGAACATGCCAACTGCACATGTACGAAGAATACTCTAATATATAGAATCCTCGTATACGCACATAAGCTATAAATAAATAATCACAGGCCATAATAATATAATCTAATCTCATCACAGCTAAACACAGAAGATAATAGAGTCCAGATGATAAATAAGTGTATCAAAAGATAGCCGGGTGGACATACCTACTCCAAACAGCTACGAAAAATAGTCTCACAAGATCGGAGTCCAACCTTCGCAAAATAGAAGGAAAAGAGAAGAAAAAAATATCCACTAATGTCTCAATGAATGAACAGACTAAAAATCAGCAGGAGATGCCTCGTCATCAATATAGGATAGATCCAGTGCCTCTCCATACTCCTGCGGGAACTCGTCTAAACCTGGAGAGATAATCAGGTCCTCAGAGGGACGTAGTAAGATACAAGAAAAATACCATGCCATATAAACTGTGATAATAAATAGGAAATAAAGTGATACATGCAATATGGTACCTAACCATTCTACTGTGAATATGCAGTTGGGATACAATCCTTCGACGCATGAGCCCTGGATGAATATATGATCCGGTATAGTCCCCTCTTGGGCACCAGTGACCAAGCGCATAACGTTCAAGAACGTCAGTGGCCAACCTGAGGGGGTAAGCATACCCATATCTCCAGCGGAGCTTCCGGGTTACAAGAGAATGTGTAATAAAAACCCATACGTCAGGTAATGTTCTCCCCACCCAATGCCTAGTATCATCATCTCCATGACTGATATGAACCTCTAGTAACCGCCAAGTCTTTTAGCATGCAATTCTATTGGCAGTTACTCCTATCCGTCGTACGCTCCATACGTATCGGTGGCCACCCGACTACGCGGGTACGTGTCCTACATGTGACTCACAACACGTGGTAAAGCAAGTGTCAAGGCCGTATGAGATATACCAATACCTCATCAACAATGGGTGGTCACTAGACTAAGTTAATACAAGGAAAATAAATAAAAGCAACAAAATGACCAATAGAGCCGCTTGCACCCAAGTGTGACTTGGAAGCACAGTTTTACAATAACAAATAAGAAATACTGAAAATAACAACTGAAAGTAAGAATATAATAATCACAGAGTAAGGTGGCAAGGTATCTTGCCTGGTGGTGCGAGGATGGCAAGTCTAAGAATCACAATGTCAGCCAAAGAAATGTCACAATCTCCAAACAACTCCGGATGCTGAAACAAACATCAAGAACGTGTTCGGAATAAGTGATATACCTAGGAAATGCCTGTCCAAAAGTTAAATTCTGGAACATGGACAAAATCGTAATTTCGGGTCAATACGATGTCCGCCGTTGGACCCGTTTTGTATCGAAACACGTGCCAATGTCTATGGTCTCTAAAGTAGTCAACCTACATGTCTACGGATCCGGTTTGAGGAGACAAACCTAACGGTATGTCCAATTTTGAATTCCGATGAGCCGTGCACAAAATCATCCGTTGGATCAGGTTGCGGGCCCGCCAATTTTGGCGTTCCGATCAACCTTCTCAGAATCGGACCAAACTTGGCTCACAGGACCAGAAATATATTTCGAGTCCAATAGTGCAAGTTCCGTAGCAATTTGACGAGTGTGCACAAAGTAATTGGAAAATTTCGAAAAAGGTCGATACGACGTTCTTTGACGGATACGGGTCAAATTCGTCTCGCACACACGACCAATTTAATTTCGTCAAATCCCGCACGTCCATAAATTTGATACGCACCTTTCGATGCCTTCAGTTTGCAACGGGATCGTTCGATTTGACGGGACGGACCTCGTATTGAAGATTTTTAGAGTTTTTAAAATTGATTTTTTTGGGATTTTGGAATTGAAATTAAACAGAAATTATATGGCTAAAAATAAAACTGTTTGAAGGGATTTAAACATGGTTAGGTTGTCTACAACTTTCTTTAGGTAGATTTTCAAATTCTTTGATATCTAGCCCACAATCAGCCTTCCAAGATAGTGTATTCCATTAAATACTGTTATATAGGACATATAACCAATTGTCTTTTTCTCGTGATTTCAATGGAGATTTTTGAAATATTTAAAACGAATTAATTAAAACTAATTGAAGGGTTCTAAAAGGGTCAACTTGGCTGTACGTATGATCTTACATAATCAAAAACGATCTTGTATATGAGGAGAGAATCAATCGGGAAGGAGAGTACCTTGGAAGCGGTTCTGAGCCCAAAATAGAGTACTCTCTGTTTACAGCAATCGTCAGTGGTGCTCCGGCGATGCCTTTGTGGTACAGGCGGTCGGACCAGGGTGCGGGGGTGTCAGCGTCACTCTGAGGTCGAAGGTCGGGGTTTGGATGCTGCGCCGAGAGAGAATTTGAAGAAAGCCCTAGTTGTTCATATATATATATACCTGCACTCGGGTGGTTCCTAAAATTCTACTCCAACTCCTCATCGAATTCGCAGGATTTGGATTTGGATTGGAGGACTAGGGTTGCACAAAAAAAGAGTTGAGGAGAATCGATCAAAGATTGATCGATATCTCAAATCCGAAAATAACCAAAAACTGGGTTGGAGAGCTCGGGCTCGGTTCTGCGGCTGGGGAGAGGTGAACAGTGGTTCACCCATTTTATATTTTTTTTTACTTCTTATTTGTAAGCTAAAGTCTAGTTATTTGTATACATATATATAAACAACATTTTCTAGAAATTTAACAACATAATCACCAATAATCCTATTAATAATAATAATCCTAATAATAATAATAACAATAATAATAATAATAATAATATTAAATGAAAATAGTACTTATAGTTACAATGACATTAACAAAATAACAGAGTATTTGAATACAACAATATTTATTTTAATTTTTTTTAAAGAGCTAGCTAAATAAATAAATAAATATTAAAACACGGAATCGATTAATAATTTAAAAATAACTAAAAATCAAAATCAATTAATTTAGCAAGTTATATAGCTAGTAGGCTATTCATGGCACATGACTACACCAGCTGTGCCTAATTTTCTAGTCAACCTATACCATAAACCTAGCCAAGACTAAGACTATGTTCATAAAGAAAATATAATTTTTAAAATAGAAAAAAATCATGGCTATTTTATTTAAGCAAAAATATTTAAAAAAATCCCTAAAAATTAGGGATTTTACATCCTACCCAACTTATAAGAATTTTCGTCCTCGAAATTAAACTAAGGTAGGGGGTCAAATGCAAAACAAAAATTTGAGAGGGTCTAATCATGAAAGACGTACCTTGGTCTTCGAACATATGCGGGTAGCGACTCCTAATGTCGTCCTCGTGCTCCCAAGTAGACTCCCCTAGCGAGTGATGCTTCCATGCCACGCGAACCAACGATATAGATTTGATTCCGCAACACCTTCACTCGGCGATCGAGGATACCTACCGGTTGCTCTTCGTACGACAAACTCGATCCAACTGTGATCTCGGAGTGATCAAACACATGATTGCTGTCTGCCACGTACCTCCTCAGCTGAGACACGTGGAACACGTCATGTACTCCCTCTAGCGACGGCGGCAAGGCCAATCTATAAGCAACTTTTCCCACACGCTCCATGATATCAAAAGGACCGATGTATCTTGGACTCAACTTGCCACGTCCTCCGAATCCAATCGTGCCTCTAGTGGGGGATATCTTCAAGAAAACATGGTCACCTTCTTTAAACTCCAAAGGTCGACGACGATCATCTGCCCACTACTTCTGTCGATACTGTGCTGCTCGCAGGTGGTCTTGTATCTTCTTTACCTTTTTTATTGTGCTCAAAACCAACTCGGGGCCCAATATTTGTCGCTCTCCGATGTTGCTCCAACGGATAGGAGATCGACACTTCCTCCCATACAATGCTTCAAATGGAGCCATCTGAATGCTCGTTTGATAGCTATTGTTGTAAGAGAACTCCACAAGATGAAGGTGGTCTTCCCATGATCCGTCGAAGTCAAGCATACACGCTCTCAACATATCCTCTAGCGTCTGAATCATACGCTCTGACTGGCCGTCTGTCTGCGGATGGTACGACGTGCTAAACTTCAAATGCGTACCCAAACTGTCCTGTATACTCCTCCAAAAGTGTGAGGTAAACCTCGAGTCATGATCTGACACGATGCTAACTGGTACACCGTGGAGCTTTACTATTTGCTTTATATACATATCCGCTAAAACTTTCGTGGACTACCCCACTCTAAAAGGTAAGAAGTAGGCCGATTTGGTAAGTCTATCAACAATCACCCATACCACATCTCGTCCACTAGGACTCCAAGGAAATCCTGTGACGAAGTCCATCGTATTGTGCTTCCACTTCCACTCGGAAATGGGTAGCGGCTGCAATAATCCAGCCGTCCTCTAGTGCTCGGCCTTCAGTTGCTGGCATACTAAACACTTGGCCACAAAACGAGCTATCTCTCGCTTCATTCCGTGCCACCAATAATACTGCCGCAAGTCCCAGTACATCTTAGTTCCTCCGGGATAAATAGAGTAAGTCAAACTGTGTGCTTCTGCCATCAACTCCTGTCGCAACTCTCCATTAGGAACATAAATATGATCACCACATCGCAATATCCTATCGAGATGAATCCTCAATCCCGTCTGCTCTCCTGCTTCAGTCCTTTCTCTAAGCCGTCGAAATCTAGCATCTGTGGGCAATGTCATCTTGATCCTCTCTACTAATGATGATTGCACTTGGAGATTGGCTAATATGCCATCTGCTCCAGGCAATACAACCTCAATACCAAGCTTCTGCAAGTCTTCTATCAATTCCTTCTGAATGGTCAAGAAGTGAGCCATGGGCTTACGGCTTAATGCGTCTGCCACGACATTAACCCTGCCCGAATGATAATATAGCTCGATCTCGTAATCCTTCTTCAACTCCAACCAACGTCTCTATCTCATATTCAACTCTTTCTGCGTGAACATGTACTTGAGGCTCTTATGATCAGTGTAGATATCAACCTTCTCGCCGTATAAGTAGTATCTCCATAGCTTCAAAGCGAAGATAACTGCTGCGAGCTCTAGATCGTGGGTTGGATAATTTTTCTCGTGCACTCTCAACTGTCTCGATGCGTACGCTACCACATGACCGTGCTGTATTTATACGCATCCTAATCCCTTTCCGGATGCATCGCTATAGATCACAAATCCTCCCGGGCCCGATGGTAATGTCAAAATGGGTGTCGTGGTCAAGCGCATCTTCAACTCATCGAAAGCGGCTTGATACTCATCTGTCCATATGAACTTCTGATCTTTGCAAGTGAGTCGAGTCATAGGCCCTGTTATTCGAGAGAAATCTTCTACGAAGCTTCGGTAATAACCCGCAAGTCCAAGAAAAATTCTTACCTCAGAAGCTGATGTGGGAGTGGCTATGCCTTGACTACTGTGATCTTTTCAGGATCCACTGATATACCGTCTCCAGTAACAATGTGTCCAAGAAATGATACCTCCTTGAGAAAGAAATCGTACTTGCTAAGCTTCACGAAGAGTCGTTCATTCCTCAATATCCCAAAAACAATCCATAGATGCTGCTCATGCTCCTCTTGACTCTTAGAGTAGATCAAGATATCATCTATAAAGATGACTACAAATTTGTCCTAGTACTGGTGAAATATCTTGTTCATTAAATTCATGAAGACTGCAGGAGCATTGGTCAAACCGAAAGGCATGACCAAGAACTCGTAGTGCCCATACCTCGATCTAAAAGCCGTCTTCGCAATGTCTTCCTTTCGAACCTTTTGTTGGTGATAGCCCAATCGTAAGTCAATCTTAGAGAATACTTTTGCTCTACTCAGCTGATCGAATAGATCGTCTATACGCGACAAGGGATACTTGTTCTTCACAGTCACTGTATTCAAGGTTCTGTAGTCGATGCATATGCGCACTGTCCCGTCTTTCTTAGGCACAAAAAGAACGGGCGCTCCCCATGGTGACGGACTGGCACGAATAAAGCCTTTCTCCAACAAGTCGTTAATTTGCATCTTCATCTCTACCAACTCCTTGGGTGCCAGACGATACACTCGAGATGAAGTGGGCTCGGCTCCGGGAATAAGCTCAATAAAAAACTCAATGTCTCGGTCAAGTAGCAGTCCTGGCAAATCCTCGGGGAATACATGCTCGAACTCGGTGATGATATGGTACTGAGGGGTGTCCTGCATCATCATGAGTCCCCAATGTGGGTGCATCACAACTCTCTCCTTCTTCTTTGGTGAACTCAAACTCTGTCATATTTGGCGGTCTAAAGACGATACTGCCCCTATGGCAGTCTATGAGGGAAAAATGCTGGCTCAACCAGTCCATTCTGAGAACCACGTCGAATGTAGGCATAGGAAATACAAGGAGTCGCGCTTTCATCTCTCTATCATGTATCACTACAGGACAAAGTCTATAAACACCACTAACAGGTACAACTCCTCCTCCAGTGAGGATTCTAATATTCTTAGATAAGGGTGTGATAGGAATGTTATGTCTAGCGGCAAAACTAGTGGCTATGAATAAATGAGTGGCTCCAGTATCAAACAATATAATGGCAGGAAATAAAGCAACTAAAACCATACCTGCTATGACCTCTGCCTCTGTCTCTATATCCTCCACAGCAAGCGAGAATGCCTGTCCAAATTTTGTCCTGTATTCTGAGCTCTGGCCTTGTTGTACTGTGTGCCTTGGGAAGGCAACGGTGGGCAAGGTGCTCCTACCGCTGGTCGGGAAGCTGGGGGTGCTGAAGTTGTAGGCCTCAAGGCCTGATGCGCATGTACTAGTGCTCGCTGCTCGGGGCAATCTCTAGCCAAGTGCTGTCCCGATCCACATCTCATACATAATCCCAAACGAAGTCGACAGTCATCTCTAATATGGCCTTACTTTCCACAAAAGTGGCAAGTGGGCTTCTGGTAGGGTGTAGTCCTCTGCTGGTACTATCATGTGGTCCTCCTGACAGGTCCTCCCTGAGTAGCTCGGGCTGGTGTAACTGCTGGTGTATGGCGCCTCGATGTCTGCTGCTGTTCATTGCGAAGAATCTTCTGAGCACGAGCTTCTTCCAAGACAGCTGAATGGGAGACTCGAAACTGGGTAGTCATATAAGACTTGAGCTTTGGTGCAAGCCCCTGATGTAATCTCCTTGCCTTCTCTAACTCTGTCGGGATCAATCCCGCACCAAATCTACTCAGGCGATTGAACTCTGAGTCATACTCATCAACTGTCATATTCCCTTGCTTCAGGTGAAGGAACTGGTCGAATAGATCATCTCGAACATGAATGGGGAAGAATCTCTCATAAAATGCATCATAGAACTGCTTTCAGGTGATCCCAGTGGTGAGCATTATCTTCTAACAGTAGGTCTACTGCTGTCATCCAATCTCGAGCTGGTAACTGGGATGCCTTCAGTAGCTTCTCTATACTAATAAGCCATTGTGACACCTCTAGTGGCTTCTCTGTTCCTCTGAAGGCCTTGGGATTCATGTCTGTGAAATTTTTAATAGAGCCTTCATAAGGATGCAGAGCCGGTGCTGGTGCTGGTACTGGAGGTGCTGGTGGAGGTCTAGCCAAGGCTACCATCAAAGTCTGTCTCATCAGCTCAGTCTGCTGCCACTGAGCCTGCATCATGGCATACATAAACTGGGAAGTAGGGCTCCCATCAGTCGGTGGTGGAGGCATCTGAGGTCCTGACTGTGGTGGAAACTGCTGAGGGAATGGTGGTGGTGGAGGCAGTGGTATATTTCCTTCCGAGGGCACGGTAGTGGCTTGTCCAGCCTGGCTGACTGGGGTGCTGCGATCTCTGGGTGCACCGTCGTCGGTGTTGTAGTAGGATGCGAATTTCCTGGCTGGTATGGTGTCACCAGAGTCATTGGAGGATTCTATCCCTCCGGGGTAGCCTGTACACCCGATGTGAGGGCCAAGGCAGAAGTGCATCCGCTTCTTAGATTCATACTGTTGGAACGAGAAAGAATAGGACGATATTAGGAAGGGTTAGGTATGAGATAATTCAAGTAATCAAAGGAATTTGAAAAGACTGGAAGTCAAGGGAAGTAGTAGTTCTGGATGAGATATTTTCTATTCCTATATGCTTGCTTATTGGGCACAGTCATGTAACCCAACAATATTTTCGAGACCTGCATGGGCCACCACAAAAATATGTAACGCCTCAGTCCCATATTACATAGGACCAAGTACGTGAACATTCCAGCTGAGCATGTATGAAGAATACTCCAATATATGGAATCCTCGTATACGCACATAAGCTGTAAATAAATAATCACAGGCCAGAATAATATAATCTAATCTCATCACAGCTCAACACAGAAGATAATAGAGTCCAGATGATAAATAAGTGTATCAAAAGATAGCCGGGTGGACATACCCACTCCAAACAGCTATGAAAAATAGTCTCACAAGATCGGAGTCCAACCTCCGTAAAATAGAAGAAAAAGAGATGAAAAAAATATCTAGTAATGTCTCAATGAATGAACAGACTAAAAATCAGCAGGAGATGCCTCATCATCAATATAGGATAGATCCAGTGCCGCTCCGTAATCCTGCGGGAACTTATCTAAACCTAGAGAGATAACCAGGTCCTCAGAGGAACGTAGCAAGATACAAAAAAATACCATGCCATATAAACTGTGATAATAAATAGGAAATAAAGTGATACATGCAATATGGTACCTAACCATTCTACTGTAAATATGTAGTTGAGATACAATCCTTCGATGCATGAGCCCTGGCTGAATATAGGATCCGGTATAGTCCCCTCTTGGGCACCAGTGACCAAGCGCATAACGTTCAAGAACGTCAGTGGCCAACCTGAGGGGGTAAGCATACCCGTATCTCCAGCAGAGCTTCCGGGTTATAAGGGAATGTGTAATAGAAGCCCATACGTCAGGTATTGTTCTCCCCACCCAATGCCTAGTATCATCATCTCCATGACTGATATGAACCCCTAATAACTGCCAAGTCTTCTAGCATACAATTCTATTGGCAGTTATTCATATCCGTCGCACGCTCCATACGTATCGGTGGCCAGCCGACTATGCAGGTACGTGTCCTACATGTGACTCACAACACGTGGTAAAGCAAGTGTCAAGGCCGTATGAGATATACCAATACCTCATCAACAATGGGTGGTCACTAGACTAAGTCAATGCAAGGGAAATAAATAAAAGCAAGAAAATGACCAATAGAGTCGCTTGCACCAATAGGTATCTTGCTTGGTGGCACGAGAATGGCAAGTCCAAGAATCACAATGTCAGCAAAAGAAATGTCACAACATCCAAACAACTCCAGATGCAGAAACAAACATCAAGAACGTGTTCGAAATAAGTGATATACCTAGGAAATGCCTGTCCAAAAGTCAAATTCTGGAACAGGGACAAAATCGTAATTTTGGGTCAATACGATATCCGCCGTTGGACCTGTTTTGCACCGAAATGTGTGCTAATGTCTATGGTCTCTAAAGTTGTCAACCTACATGTCTACGGATCCGATTTGAGGAGACGAACCCAATGGTATGTCCAATTTTGGATTTCGATGAGCCGTGCACAAAATTGCCCTTTGGATCGGGTTGCGGGCCCGCCAATTTTGGCATTTCGATCAACCTTCTCAGAATCGGACCAAACTTGCTCACAGGACCAGAAAAATATTTTGAGTCCAATGGTGTAAGTTCCGTCACAATTTGACGAGTGTGCACAAAGTAATTTAAAAATTTCGAAAAAGGCCGATACGACATTCTTTGACGGATACGGGTCAAATTCGTCGCGCACACACGACCAATTTAAATTCCGTCAAATCCCGCACGTCCACAAAGTCGATACGCACCTTTCGATGCCTTCGGTTTGCGACGGGGTCGTCCGATTTAACGGAACGGACCTCGTATCGAAGATTTTTAGAGTTTTTAAAACTGATTTTTTTTGGGATTTTGGAATTGAAATTAAACAGAAATTATATGGCTAAAAATAAAACTGTTTGAAGGGATTTAAACATGCTTAGGTTGTCTACAACTTCCTTCAGGTAGATTTTCAAATTCTTTGATATCTAGCCCACAATCAGCCTTCCAAGATAGTGTATCCCATTATATACTGTTATATAGGACATGTAACCAATTATCTTTTTCTCGTGATTTTAATAGAGATTTTTGAAATATTTAATACGGATTAATTAAAACTAATTGAAGGGTTCTAAAAGGGTCAACTTGGCTGTACGTATGATCTTACATAATCGAAAACGATATTGTATATGAGGAGAGAATCAATCGAGAAGGGGAGTCCCTTGCACTACTAAAATACAGCAAATTGGCGACGGAGGATTAGCGACGGATCGTATCCGTCGGCCATAGCGACGGCCTCGCGACTACCTTGTGACTGGCTACCGTCAGAAAGCAATGGATATTTTTTTTGTTTTTTGCGTCAAAATCAGTCGCACATCCGTCGCTAATTTGACGAAACATTAGCGACGGATTCATGTCCGTCGCTAATATGTCGCACATTGTGGCGGCAAAATCTGAAATAAATGGTGCGCTAAATTAGCGTCTATGTGGCGACGGACGTTCCGTCGGTAATCTAGTTGGTATTTAGCGGCTACCTACCGACGGATATATCCGTCGGTAATCCGTCGCTAAATACTGTAACCTAACTTAAATTGACCGACGGAGGAGGGGGAGGATTTTTCATTCCCCTAAAAACTCTCTCTCTTCCCTCTCTCTCTCTCTCTCTCCGACGAACTCTCTCCGACGGATCACATTCTCCGACGAAGCTCTCTCCGACGGGATATCTCTCTCTCCCTCCCTCTCTCTCTCTCTGTTTAGGGTTTCGGGTTAGTGGGGAGGGTCGGCTGTCGTTGGGGCTGACATGGTGGGTGGGAGGTTGTTGAGGGCGGAGGGCAGGGTAGGGTTTAGGGTTTCGGGACAGGGGTAGGGTTTCGGGTGGGGGGCGGGGGTGGATGGTGTTGGGTGCGGGGCAGGGTGAGGGGGAGGGGGTGAGGAGGAGGGGGTGTGTGTTTGCTGTCGGAGGGTGAGGGGGAGGGGGGTGGGTGTTTGCTGTCGGGGGGGGGAGGGGGTGGGGTGGGGGTTTACTGTCGGGGGGTGAGGGGGAGGGGGGTGGGTATTTGCTGTCGGAGGGGAAGGAGGTGGGGTGGGGGTTTGCTGTCGGAGGGGGTGTGAGAGGGGAAGGGGGGTTTGCTGTCCGGCGGGGTAGGGGAGGGGGTGGGGGGGTATCGGTGGTTTCGGATCGGACCATTCCTATGAGTATCGGTGGTTTCGAATCGGTGTATCGGATCGGGGGAGGGGGTATAGGTGGTTTCGGATCGGACCAATCCTATGAGTATCGGATCGGGGGAGGGGGGGTATCAGAATTGCTATCGGAATCAGAATCGGTATCGGACCGATACTGACCGATACCGGTACAGTTTGGCAAAATAGGTCGAAATACAAAGAAGAAAGTCCTCAAATGGAAGGAAAAGAGTCAAAACTCCTCACCATTGGCAACCCTATTGCATGGGGTTCTTATTTGATGCCTCTATACTATTTAATACAATTTAGAGGGTTTACAATGCATATACCTATTGGGAGATAGATTTCTAATAAAAATGGCTCCAAGATCTAAAAATCCCTAAGCTCCAAGTGCTCCATCCTCTAATCTCATACAACTGATCACTAACTCTGATACTTGGATTACTGAACTCTCTAACTCATGTATCCTAATTGCTAATAAAATACTAACTCATAATACACCCTCATTTTACTGATCCAAAGACACCAACACAAGACACTCATACAACTGAACACTCAAAACAGTACCCATGTCCTCACTGATTGTAGGACTGACACCAACTAATATCCCTTCTCTTTATGACAGTAGCCCCATTCTCTCTTCATTTCCTCTTCATTTTTCGATCTTACCAGATGGCACCCATGACCCGAGGAGCGACACGTCGTTTGAGGGAAACACTGAATGCTGAGGTGGCTCCTCCTACTGTTAAGGAGGAAGTAGCACCGGTAGCTAGTGAGATCGGGAGTTCTATTCATCTAGCACTTGCAAGGGACTACATCTCTCCTAACGCCGTCGATCCCACTTATTCGAGGTGGTTGTGTGATCGTATTACTGAGCGTTTACGTGAGCTGCGTGGTTCTCATTAGCTATTACTGAACTTATTTGTATTAGACTATTTGTATTGGGTTGTTTTTGTATTAGACTATTTGTATTGGACTACATATATGAATTAGTACTGTGTCAATCTCTGGATTGTATTGGACTACGACATGGTGATCAGGACATAGTCCCTGCAGCCATTCGACTGGCGAGGCAAAAACTATGTAGCCGTAGATGAAGTTGACTGTCCTCCGACCCTCATCCCTCGGCAATGATGATACGACAACCAACCGGAGAGGATACTCTGAGAGATCCATCTGAGTAGGACGTATACTCTGAGAGATCACCTTTACAAGAATGATATCAGTAGTGGGATTGAGTGTTGGAGGAGATATTATCAGAGTATACGTCCTACTCAGATGGGTCTCTCATCATTACTATTTTTTTCTGACAGCATGGTGGATGTGCTCCGTCAACAGATTCTTGCTCCGAGCTAAAACTTTGCCCTGGAGCTCAAGTGGACATCCTTCGTGTAGAGCTCGAGTGAGAGGTTCCTGACAGCATGGTGGTCTCCTTTGTCAAAGGATTCTTGCTCGTCCCACAATTGGTTGTAGGACAAGCAAGAATCCTTTGACAAAGGAGACCACCATGCTTTCAGGAACCTCTCGTTCGAGCTCTACACGAAGGATGTCCACTTGAGCTCCGGGGCAAAGTTTTGGCTCAGAGCAAGAATCTGTTGACGGAGCACATCCACCATGCTGTCAGAAAAAATAGTAACGGTGAGAGATCCATCTGAGTAGGACATATACTCTGATAGTATATCCTCCAATACTCAATCCCACTACTGATATCATTCTTGTAAAGGTGATCTCTCAGAGTATACGTCCTACTCAGATGGATCTCTCAGAGTATCCTCTCCGGTTGGGTTGTGTTCTGAGCCACCCATTCTCACACTTAAAACACGTGAATTAGAACTGTGTGTCAATCTTTATTTTTGTATTTTTGGCGAACCCATGGATTGGATTCTGTATTTTGTATTTTGGATTCTGTATTTTGGCTCCAGCTCCACCTCTATTTGCATTAATCTACGGTACGACATGGTGATCAGGACATAGTCCCTGCAGCCATTCGACTGGCGAGGCAGAAACTATGTAGCCGTAGATAAAGTTGACTGTCCTCCGACCCTCATCCCTCGGCAATGATGATACGACAACCTATCACTATATCTTATATAGTAGTAGATGATGTTTTAGTATTACATTATGTGAGTTCATCTTGATTCTGTTATATTCTTCAAATACTAGATACTAGATTCGATAAGAACGTATACTACACCATATGTACAGAACATAGATGATTCACACTAATGTATGCTAGAATGAACTTTGGGTTTTGTTCTGAGCCATCCGTTCTCACACTTAAAACACATATGAATTAGAACTGTGTGTCAATCTTTGTTTTTGTATTTTCGGCGAACCCAGGGATTGGATTCTGTATTTTGTATTTTGGATTTTGTATTTTGGCTCCAGCTCCAGCTCCATTTGCATTAATCTACGGTACGCCATGGTGATCAGGACATAGTCCCTGCAGCCGTTCGACTGGCGAGACAGCAACTATATAGCCATAGATAAAGTTGACTGTCCTCCGACCCTCATCCCTCGGTAATGATGATACGACAACCTATCACTATATCTTATATAGTAGTAGATGATGTTTTAGTATTACATTATGTGAGTTCATCTTGATTCTGTTACATTCTTCAGATACTAGATACTAGATTCGATAAGAACGTATACTACACCATATGTACAGAACATAGATGATTCACACTAATGTATGCTAGAATGAACTTTGGGTTGTGTTCTGAGCCATCCGTTCTCACACTTAAAACACATATGAATTAGAACTGTGTGTCAATCTTTGTTTTTGTATTTTCGGCGAACCCAAGGATTGGATTCTGTATTTTATATTTTGGATTCTGTATTTTGGCTCCAACTCCAGCTCTATTTGTATTAATCTACGGTACGACATGGTGATCAGGACATAGTCCCTGCAGCCATTCGACTGACGAGGCAGAAACTATGTAGCAGTAGATAAAGTTGACTGTCCTCCGACCCTCATCCCTCGGTAATGATGATACGACAACCTATCACTATATCTTATATAGTAGTAGATGATGTTTTAGTATTACATTATGTGAGTTCATCTTGATTCTGTTACATTCTTCAGATACTAGTTACTAGATTCGATAAGAACGTATACTACACCATATGTACAGAACATAGATGATTCACACTAATGTATATTAGAATGAATTATGAAAGATTTCCAGTTACATTCGGTTATTGGTGAGTACATGATTACATAGTAATTCTGTTAGTCTTGTGATATAGATTTTTACTCTCTCATGCTACCAACGTCACAACTTTTCCAGTGCTGCTCCCTCTAATGATGATGAACGCAAAAATGAAAGACCCCCCTCTCATTTCTCACTCTTCACAGTTCTCACAACAGGAAGGTTCAGTGCTTTCTAGTTCTCTTCCATCCATGCTCTGGACCCATCTGCTCCTCCATACTTCTCTTCTTCTTATTTGACTCTCTCAGCCACATATGATATCTAGCTCAAGTGTAGAGTCGGGGGAGAAGAAGTGGGCAGGAAGAGGAGGGGGAACCAGCACAGCCGGCGGCATGACCTAGAAGAAGTACTCCTTCGGCCGACTCTACACTTGCTCCTCAACACTATCTTGGGAAAATCGCCAGCACCTCCAGCAAAACCTATGTACTTCTTCCAGGTCATGCCGTCGGCTGTGCTGGTTCCCCCTCCTCTTCCTGCCCACTTCTTCTCCACCGACTCTACACTTGAGCTGGATATCATATGTGGCTGAGAGAGTCAAATAAGAAGAAGGGAAGTACGGAAGAGCAGATGGGTCCAGAGCCATGGTGGAGGAGAGGAGAAGGCTCCCAAGACTCCCCGAGGTGGATATCATATGTGGCTAAAAATTTTGATAAACTTCTTATTTATTTTATAATTTGAGTAAATTTCTTTACCCTATGTAAAAATTTCTGTTATCAGAGAGATGGCTCCCAAGACTCCTCGAGGTGGTGCTGCTAGCCGAGGAAGGGGCCGAGGCAAGGAACCCTTGGAGGTCGACACGGAGGAAGTCCCCGTCGTCAAACAAGAGCCGGTGACTGTTAAGGAGGAGGTGTTACCAAAGGTCGAGGTCAAGGAGGAACCGATGACCATCAGGGAAGAGATTGCTCCCAAGGTTGAAGTTAAGGAGGAGCCACCGTCAGAGAGTAGTAGTATCGGGACCGACCCTCCTGTCCCTACAGAAGACCTCAACCAGATTGAGCCTTCGTATGCAAAGTGGCTGATAGAATGGTACATGCCTCAACACAACTATGATCCCTGGCTGTGAGGATTCATCGTCTGACTTGCGGTCTTTTCTGAGGCATTGTGTTGGATTGTTTATGTTTGGATATTTTGCAAAGTGGCCGATAGAATGGTACATGTCTTAACGCAACCAGATTGAGCCTTCGTATTTGTATTGGGTTGTTTATGTTTGGATATTTTGCTATGTATGTTGGGTTAGTGTGTTGGATATTGTGTTGGATATTTGTTGGTCATTGTGTTGGATATTTTTTGTGTATGTTGTGATATATTGGATGATTGGAGATATTGTGTTGGCAATATGGATATATGTTGGATATATTGGATGTCGAATATGTTATATTTGTGTATGGTGGATGCTGAATATGTTATATTACAGGGAATAGCCTCTTTTCTGCAAAAAAATTTTTCAAAAATATTTCAGTTAGCGACGGATTACCGACGGCTTGCCGACGGACTTTTGCAGGTAGCGACGGATTACCAACGGGTTACCGACTGACATTTGCAGCTAGTGACGGTTTCCTGACGGATTGTCCGTCGGCCTATTTCTGGAAAAATTACGCGACGGAAGAGCGACGGACGTTCCGTCGCTTATATTCTGGAATATATGGAAGATTTCCAGAAGGGTGGCGACGTATTATCCGTCGCTATTCTGCCGCTAATCCTTCGAGGATGGCGACGCTTTGAGCGACGAATATTGCGTATCAGAAACCCTCGGATACACGGTTAGCGACGATTTAGCGACAACTTTTTCTTCGCTAATTTTATGAATATATTTAAAATTTAAACTGTCGTAGTTGACGGGAAGCCGTCGGTACGCCGTCGCTAAAAGTTTTTATTTTGCCAACGGAAATCCGTCGCTAATTAGTCGCAGAGCGGCGGACTAGCGACGAGCAAGTTTTAGCGACGAGGTTATTCCCGACGAATTTTTTCAGCCCGTATCCGTCAAAAATCCGTCGGTAATGGAAATTACCGACGGATTTTCGACGGATAGTGCCATCGCTAAAACCTTGTATTTTGGTAGTGTTGGAAGCGGTTCTGAGCACAAAACAGAGTACTCTCTGTTTGCAGCAATCGTCGACGGTGCTCCGGCGCTGCCTTTGTGGTGCCGGCGGTCGGACCAGGGTGCGGGGTTTGCAGCAACATTTTCTAAAAATTTAACAACATAATCACCAATAATCCAATTAATAATAATAATCCTAATAATAATAATAAAAATAATAATAATAGTAATTGAAAATAGTACCTTTTTTTACAATGCATTAACAAAATAACAGAGTATTTGAATACAACAATATTTATTTTAATTTCTTTCCTTTTTTTTAAAAAAAGCTAGCTAGCTAAATAAATATTAAAACACGGAATCGATTAATAATTTAAAAATAACTAAAAATCAAAATAAATTAATTTAGCAAGCTATATAGCTAATAGGATATTCATGGCACATGACTACACCAGATGTGCCTAATTTTCTAGTCAACCTATACCATAAACCTAGCCAAGACTAAGACTATGTTCATAAAGAAAATATAATTTTTAAAATAGAAAAAAATCATGGCTATATTATTTAAGCAAAAATATTTAAAAAATCCCCTAAAAATTAGGGGTTTTACACACGAGCTTCTACATGTGCCTGCACATGAAAACTGTATGGGTGTCAGTACTCAACTGTACTGGTGGAGTGAGCTCCTCGCCCTCCCATACAAAATCGACACGTTCATTTACTTTGTGCAGCTTAATTCCTTTTGATCGTGTTTCTAGTCTTGCCTTAGTATCAATTTTAAGACAACGACGCCTTGGCCTATACTTGGTAATGCAACGACAGGGTCGTGCGATACTCTATTCGCGACTTTAATATATTCGAGGCAGTGCCTCGCCGAGTAGAAACCTATGCAACTCGACCGTGCCAAGACTTTCACTTGTTTTACGTGCCTTAAGACCATTTTCGTGCCAACGACGCCAAGGGGACGACTCGTGCTGGTCGTTTAATACACTTGCTCAAGCCTTGAGTTCGAGACCTTGCCTTCCAAGGATCAACCAGACTTAACCAACTTGCCTTACGGTCCTTCCTGACTTAACTCGAGATGATGCCACATTTATGCCGAAGCACGTGTCCTTGCTATAGCCAAATCTTAGGCTCCAGAATGGTGATGCCACCGTGCACACCTAACTCGTGCCGATTCAAGGTTAGCGCTTGCGATAACCATAACCTGTTAACCCAACTCATAACTTGCTAGTATTCGACGCAATTCAAAGGCATACACGCGGATAACCGCTCTTACCGACACATCTATATGAGTGGTTACTAACAATGTCAAGCTATCCTGGATCTTTGCATACGGTAACCATTCGCGTGGCGAGGTATGAGCTCCCACCGAATGACTCGCAGCCTATATTGTAATGGTTTACTTCAATCGAGTCGTACCATCGATGAAGGCCGAACAATATCTGTAATTCCTCCTAGGCCGACATGAACCCGGCGCCCCGGGATCGCTCGAGGAATTTACCCTTACGCGCAAGTTGTCCAATGACCATGCAAGACTCAACTCGATCTACCAAGTCCTTCCTTAATCATGACCATGTCCATCTTTCTATCGAGACTCCCAAGTAGCGGGATCGATCTCGTGTACTTCCTTATCGAGACTCCAAAGTAGCGGGACCGATCTCGTGTGCTTCCTTATCGAGACTTATCGAGACTCCCAAGTAGCAGGACCGATCTCGTGTACTTCCTTAACGAGACTTATCGAGACTCCTAAGTAGCGGGACCGATCTCGTGAACGAGACTTATCGAGACTCCTAAGTAGCAGGACCGATCTCGGCGACAACTAGTCGCATGGACTTTCTTTATCCGTAGCATGCTTTTCACTAAATCAACCGTGGCTCGTGCCTTAGACACACCTTGTTCTCTAGGCGGCGCTATCGCTCAAGTCTTATGCTTTATACGACGAGCCTTTATCTCGTAGGACTATATGACTTGACAACCGCAGCCAACAGGGGACAGTGCTAGAAATGGCTTCGATCGACCGACATAGCTTTGCTTAACTTATTTGCGCAACGATATGACGAGCAAAGACTACGACAAGCTTTGCATCGAGGGAATGTGTCGTGCACGTGTTCGACTTGAACAACCAGGTTCTGGGGTGCCTAGACCTAAGCCACAAGCCGTACAATACGACTTAACCCACGGGACATGCGAAGACTATATCAAGCCTTGGACGACGGGACCGTTCATGCTTTATCAAGCATTCACGCTGGCGACGCCTATGACTTAGGCTATTTCGAACGTTGTGGCATCTTAGCAACTTAGGCCAACTACCTTCTCCCAAGCCACGGAACGAAGGACCGAGTGTCATTTTGAAAGCACGCTGAGCAGACTTCTAAGCAGACCGTGGGACCTTTTTCCATGTTCTAACACATTCTGACCCGTCGGGATTATTTCCTTAGCTATGTGGATGCATCTCTTTTATTATCAAGCCTAACTTGTGCAAGTTGAAAACATGCGATTTATTATGTGAAGGCTAAGATGAGGCAAGTTAACCGAAACTACCCCACCAGAGTGAGGAGTCGCCTCGACCGAGCGAGTCTTTGAGCAGCCGTTGCAAGGCTAAGGCCGAACGCCGTCGGCGTTTCGATTCCTCCGATTGAATGAGCGGGATGGGGCACTACATAACGTTGTCACGCCCCGCTCCCGTAGGAGCGATCGTCCTCGCTAAGGTGTGATGCCGTACGAGCCTAGATTGCGCTCGTGCAATACAGTTTCATAACGGCCGATTACAGCGGCTGCGACGGGGTCATCGCACAGAAGTCCCAAGCAGAAACATTAAAACATGCAGCGAAAATTTAGAAGCAACACACAAGTTATACAAAAGTGCTCTTTATTGATATTGAACAATAAGAATACAATGGAGCGCAAGGCCCTGATTACAAGTCTCTCAAGCTCACTTTTCTCTCATTTTATAAGTCACTCTGCTCTCTCTCATCTTTCGATACAATGCTTGAGCCAGCGGATGCTTCGGAAGGCAATGTCCATACATTATGTCCTGTATAAGTCTTGACCCATGCGGCCGCATGCTTCGAATCGCCAAGGAACTCCGTGCCTCGATGCATCCAAGCGAGCTTCATGCCACGAGCTTCTACCTGTGCCTGTACATGAAAACTATGTAGGTGTCAGTACTTAACTGTACTGGTGGAGTGAGCTCCTCGTCCACCCATACAAAACCGACACGTTCATTTACTTTATGCAGCTTAATCCTTTTTGATTGTCTTTCTAGTCTTGCCTTAGGATCAATTTTAAGTCAACGACGCCTTGGCCTATACTTGGTAACGCAACGACAGGGTCGTGCGATACTCTATTGGCGACTTCAATATATTCGAGGCAGTGCCTCGCCGAGCAGAAACCTATGCAACTCGACCGTGCCAAGACTTTCACTTGTTTTACGTGCCTCAGGACCATTCTCGTGCCAATGACGCCAAGGGGACGACTCATGCTGGTCGTTTTAATACACTTGCTCGTGCCTTGAGTAGGAGACCTTGCCTCCCAAGGATCAACTAGACTTAACCAACTTGCCTTACGGCCCTTTTTGACTTAACTCGAGATGACGCCACATTTATGCCGAAGCACGTGTCCTTACTATAGCCAAATCTTAGGCTCCAGAATGGTTATGCCACCGTGTACACCTAACTCGTGCCGATTCAAGGTTAGCGCTTGCGATAACCATAACGTGTTAACCCAACTCGTAACCTGCTAGTACTCGACGCAATCCAAAGGCATACATGCGGATAGCCGCTCTTGCCGACACATCTATATGAGTGGTCACTAGCAATGTCAAGCTATCCTGGATCTTTTGCATACGGTGACCATTCACGTGGCGAGGTACGAGCTCCCACCGAATGACCCGCAACCTATATTGTAACGGTTCACTTCAATCGAGTCGTACCGTTGATGAAGGCCGTACAATATCTGCAATTCCCCCTAGGCCGACAAGAACCCGGCGCCCTGGGATCGCTCGAAGAATTAACCCTTGTACGCAAGTTGTCCAATGACCATGCAAGACTCAACTCGATCTACCAAGTCCTTCCTTAATCTTGACCATGCTTTCCATCTTTCTATCGAGACTCCCAAGTAGCGGGACCGATCTCGTATACTTCCTTATCGAGACTCCCAAGTAGCAGGACTGATCTCGTGTGTTTCCTTATCGAGACTTCACGAGACTCCCAAGTAGCGGGACCGATCTCGTGTACTTCCTTAGCGAGACTTATCGAGACTCCAAAGTAGCGGGACCGATCTCGGCGACAACCAGTCGCATGGACTTCCTTTATCCGTGGCATGCTTTTCACTAAATCAACCGTGGCTCGTGCCTTAGACACACCTTGTTCTCTAGGCGGCACTATCGCTCAAGTCTTATGCTTTATACGACGAGCCTTGATCTCGTAGGACTATGTGACTTGATAATCGAAGCCAACAGGAGAATGTGCTAGAAATGGCTTCGATCGACCGGCATAACTTTGCCTAACTTATTTGCGCAATGACTTGACGAGCAAAGACTACGCCAAGCTTCGCATCAACGGAACGTGCCGTGCACGCGTTCGAATTGAACAACTAGGTTCTCGGGTGCCTAGACTTAATGTCACGACCCGCACCTGCTTTTCGGATGCGAGCTCGTTAGCAAGCCAGCTACGCTTCGAGCGGACTCCAGCCCGACTCGAATACGTAAATGCTGTCAAGGCTATGGTAAACTGCCAAATCATGGCAAAACCAATCTATATCTCAAATCCACTATAAATGTACGAAACTTGAATGAACAGTATAGGTCGTGGTCTGCAGCCCACTAGCATTTATGTCCGATAAGACTCAAAGAATATAACAAGAGTCTCTAAAGTGAATCAATAAGCAGGATATCTGTCACGACCCGGTCCCAATTTCTTGGGTCGAATCGGATCATGCCCAGCCTGTACCGTTGTTGAGACGGCGGCAGTTAGCTGTATCACTCATGCAGGTAATAAACAACACAGTCTAATTGCCACAACTTTAATAATTCGAATAGTTTAAAACTTTTTACAACAAAATAAAAGATACATCTGAAATACATTGTTTTCCACAAACATCATGAATTATAAAAACAGAAGAAAATCTATGCAACCAGCTCATCAGTCTCGAGATTATCGTCCTCTAGTTGGGATCTCGAGAAAAATACCGCGGAACAAAGCATCATCAGTGATACCTAAAAATGTTGGGTCTCCAGTCAGAAGGGAGCAAAGTACAATTCATGCTAATTTGACAATTGAAATAATAATAGAATCATGCACTTTTAAACAATTTGAAGTAAACATTTTCCAGCAGTTAAAATATTGTGATGTGAATAGGCAATGAATATGACCGGATTGGGTTGTACAGTGAAAGATATGGCTTATCCCCGTGTGTAAGAGGGGTAAGCTCGCACAGTTACAGTAGTTACAGTAGTTTGGATGTGGTCATACTCATTACACTACTCCCCCAGTCCCCAAACAGTTACAGTAGTTACAGTCAGGGCTCTCAGAGAGAGTTCCGTGTTGCATCGTGGTTTAAATTTGCATTAAAACGATTACTAAATAATTGTAAACTAACACAAAATGTACTTGCCTCAAATTGGACTGGACTTGAAGGGTTGAGACTTCGGGATTGAAACTAGCCTCGTCCTCGAAATCCTACATTCGAGAAGTTTGACTCAGATTCCAGAATTACCATGCTAACTATGCTAGTTACAATCTCTAAGTTTGTCCTAGTCAAATTTTAATCGTTATTATACTATCACGAACAAAATCTCGATTATCGGGTGCGTTGTAATTAATTACGAGGGAAAGATCAATTTAACTTTTATTTTGGAAAACTCGTAGTTACCAATTTAATTGGTTAAAACTTTGTATTTTCATAATTATACATATAAAACTAAATTTCTTGTTTAATGAGGAAAAAACGTGATCATTGTTTTAAATATTACAAACTTGTAAATTTTAATATGAGTGAAATCTTATTAATTTTTCTATATCAAAATATTATTTATTTTAGTTTTACGCGTCCACGCTAAAAACCAGCAAAACCAGAAAATAAAAGAAAAACTACGCTACAATATTTACAGGCCACAGAGATAGGAAATAGAAAAGCTGGGCTTATGCCCTTACAAATTATTTTACATAAATTGAAATAAGAAGAGATATTTGTTAGTTATAAAATCTTCCCTACAATTTAATTATAAATAAACTAATAATTAAAATAAATTTAATAGTGAGTCTCAGATATTGGTCCAATCGTCATATAGGCTAATGCCTCAACGTCCGGACGAAACCGGTTTCGTTTGCACTTAGCCAGGGCCCATTGACCAATACGGTCGTCGCCCAAAAATCCAAAATAATATTCTTTTCCGAAAAAACCATTTTAAAATTATATAATTAAATTTTATAGAAAATCCGGCAGCACTTCCTCTATTTTTCGGTCAACCAAAAAACTGGGACGTGTGCCATAATCACCATTTATAAAAAAAATCCCAAACCAGGGAATACCCAGAATTCAACTTCCAAACCAGGAAAACCCAAAATTTACATGTAAAAATATTCACAAAACATTTCCCAAATTAATTCGAAAAACCCGAAACGAATTCAGAAATCCCGAAACCATCTCGGAAAGCCTCACAGAAACCAACAGAAACTTTTCCAAAAGTTTCTCGAAAAAATCCAAACCAAGCCAACAGAACTAAGAAAACCACAGATCCTATTTCCAAAGCCAACAATTCCAATCCGAACCTACAGAACTCTTTCCGAAGAGTTTTCGAAAAACCGAAACCAACAAACTATTCACAGAACCAAAAATATCAAGGTATCCACAGAACATATCAATCAAATGGTTCCGAAATTTCCGAAACCAAAAACGTAACAAAAATCCGAATTCCCGGAAAGGGATCGGGGACCAAATCATCACAGACAATTACGGGAGGACGAACTACTGTGATTATCCAGAAATTACCTAAATCAACGGAATCCGAAGGGTTGCCTCGGACTCGGGACACGCCTCGCCGGAGTTCGGCTGCATAACCGCAGATCAGATCGAGAACGGAAACCGACGGGGCACGGAACGACAGTAGCGGAGGCTGGGTCGTCGGAGACCTAGGGCACGGGCGCGGGGCCAGTAGCATGCGCTGGTGGCGGCCGAGAGGGGCGCCGGAGTCGGGTCGCACGCGGGGTTGGCCGCGAGGCGGCCGGGAGAACGTCGGGGCGGCCGGGAGAACGTCCGGGCGGGCGGAGTTGGCGCTCGGGCGGATCGGAGCGCTGGCTGGAGGGGTCGAGTGGGTTTGCTAAGGAAGAGGGAGAGAGGAGTGAAGGAGTGGTGGAGAGTTTGGTGTGGTGTGGGGAAGGAGTTGCTGTTAGGGGGTGGTGGTGGTGAATGATGGAAGAAAGGATGGGGTTTATATAGGAGAGGAGAAGAGAGGTTACGGAAGGGGAAAGGATGGGGCGGCCGGCGGTTTCGGGAGGCTGGCGGTCGCCGGAATGATGGCGGTGGCGGCGGACGTTTGGGAAGGAAACGAAGAGGGGTCGGTTAAAGAAAAAGTAAATGAAATAATAAATGAAAAAGTTTGTTCCTTCCTAAATGGAAAGTAATGGTGCTGGGTTAGTATAATAGGCTGTTGGGCCTCAAATATTGGCTAAAGGAAAAAAAATCATTTTCTTTAATGGGTTTAAATGGTGATGATTTCAAAAATAGTCTAAATGGATTTTAGAGATTATGGGCTGTTGGGTATTAGCAAATAAATTTTGCTTTAAAGAAAATTTCTATTCTTTATAAATACTAAAATAATTCGAAAAAAGATTTGTGCTCGAAAATGGGTTCGGGACAGGGCCAGACAAACAAAAGTCCAGGATTTTATATTTTAAAAATAATAATAATAATAATAATAATAACAATAATAATTAAACAAAAATTACACTACAAACCAATAATTAAATAATTCTAAAATTCTGGGTTTCACAATCTTCCCTCCTTAGAAAATTTTGTCCTCGAAATTAAAGGCAGGGTTAGGAGTAAACTCAAATCTAACAGGTATGGGTACTACGCCCGTAACTCAGGTCCAACAATAAGAATTTTCAAGGCAGTCGTGGATGAGACGGTTTAAGGACAAGTTTCATTTATGATATCATCCATGCAGAAAAATACAAAAGCGAACCAAAGTTCACGAGGTTGATCAGACCATCATGCACCGGTCCTGATTAGACAATATATTAGTGGGTGCTGTTTCACTTAACAAAATGCCAAAAAAAGGAAATTGGCCTTTAAAAATAAAACGAGAAAAAGTACAAGAAGTACAAATTTGATTCTGGAAAAGTATTGCTATGGAAGTCTGATTCGTAAATGATCACTTTGTTCCTTGGACCATATGATGATGATGAAGATCACTGCTTGAAGTAGAACAACTGGAAGAACTAAGTCACCAGAAAGGTATCGACGCACTTGGGCACTGATGGCGAGGCCGAATGCTTTCCTGCTTTGCTTCACTCTATTCTGAAAGAAAGGTTGAAAAAGAATGCTCTGGAGAATCAAAATCTCTAAGTTCTGATCTCTGTATTCTCTCCTGTCTCTGTGTGTCTGTCCTATGAGAAAAATAAGTCTATTTATAGACTTGGGCTTTTGTGCGTAAAAACTCAGCAAAAGTTCCATCTTTACGCTAACAACTGCCACCCACGACTGAAGCCATCCTCTGTATATGTTGATACGTGTCCCACCATTTCAGTAAGAATAGGATGCATGTACACACGTTCTTCGAGAAGAATGGCATGAAAGCCACGTAAGCAAACCACGTTCCAAACTGGTGGAGGAGAATAGGGCGTAAAAATAGCCCAAATGTACTCTGAGCGTAAAGCAGTAGATTAGGCGTAAAATAGCCCTGACATAGACTTCCCGCGTAAAGTGGTTGTTAAATAACCTTGAGCGTAAAAGCAGCTCAAATAGACTTTACGCACACGTCGACTGTTGAGCGTAAAGGCTCGTATAATCTTCGTGCGTAAAAGAAGCCATAGTGTGAGCGTAAAGTTGCTCAATCCACACACTAAACGACAACATTGGTCTCTGTGTAAAAATAAATCCCTTTGAATTCTGTGATATATGCCATCATTAATATTTCCATGTCAGAGTTTGCATTAAATGCGAGACTTGACAGCTTTGTCCAGCGTAAAAGTGGCTAGCTTGTCCTGGGCGTAAAAACCATTGTCTTGACCCTGGCTGCTTTTAGGCGTAAAAGTAATTAGCCTTGACTTGAGCGTAAAGAGACTAGCCTCTCTGTGGCGTAAAGGGGATCAATTTTGAGTGGAATGATCTATCACTTTGACTCTTTCTGTGAAGCACTTTTTACGCTCCTACAAGACCCCCTTCAAAGTTTTCAAATATCTCCAAAATTTGAAACACTTTGAACAGAAGCGTAAAAGTTAAAATTTGATCAGTCAGCGTAAAATTCGGGATACGCAACCGTCATCCGCGTAAAAGCGGGGATATCCAACAGTCGGCGTAAGAATAGGGATATCCAACAGTCGGTTTTGAATATCTCTATAAATAGGTCTTTCCAGAGAAAGAAAACACTTACTCATCTTCTCAAATTCCTTTGCCCTTTCTTTCTTCAAAACCCTCACTTTGATCCGATGGCTCCAAAGAAATCATCCACCGCCAGCAACAAGGGGAAGAAACCTGCCGTCGATTCGTCGTCGGCCGACCATGCGAAAACTCCCATTCAATCATCAACACCACATCGACAACCCAACCCGGCCGTAGCTCCGCCTATGATGGGTAAAACCCTATTCACTGGCTGGAAAAATCCGTCGAGAAAGAAGAAGATAACCCAAACTTTCAGCTTTTTACGCCCACGTTGTACGTGTTAGCGTAAAAACTGAAATAACAACATACGCCCACGTTGTACGTGTTAGCATAAAAGATAAAAAGAATACGCCTACGTTGCACGTGTCAGCATAGAATTTGGATTTACGCCCACAATTAATGTACTAGCGTAAAACTTAACTACGCTCATGTTCATACATGCCAGCGTAAAAAGTTATATTACGCTCATATTACTATGTGGTAGCGTCAAATTCGTCAATCACTGAGAGACTTTGTAAAACAAAAGACTTCATAAGCTTTTATCAACTTTTAGTAAGCGTAAAAGTCAATATCTTCAATCATAAAAACTTCGAACTAATTTGATCTCTTTTGTCCTTTTGTCAGTGGATTTGCAAGCTCACCCACTTGAAGAAGTTTTTGGCTCGTCAGTGGGCATGGTGGGTTCAAATTATCTGGAGAATCTATCTCATGTTGAATTTCCCCAATCTAACCCAGAATATCCTGCAACAAGAGCACAACTGATATATGCCCAGGGAGATAGGATGTTGTTATCCATGATGAATGGAGAAGTACTGATGTCACTGGATAATCAAAATTTTTTGAAACCAGCTTTCTTATTTGGAGATGCGATAGATTACAAATCATAGACTCATCCCAAAAAAGAGGCTTGGGTATTTAAATCTGGAGAAATGGTAATGTATCTCCCTAATATGGACAGGGATTACCCTATATCCGCTTTTGTCCATGCTAGCCATCACCGTCAGATGCTATGGAATTTGACTCCTAATAGCTATGGTAGACCTGGCAGAATCATCTTCAGAAGGGAGAGAGCAAATGATATGGGCTATCACATTAGCACCCCTTATGGTAGTGTTATTCCATTTTCTGGACTATTACCTGGGTTTACACCGAGTGAAGATTCATCTCTCATCCAGCCGGTCCAGATTCCCATGTTCATAAATAGATTCATAAGGGAAGGAGTCTTATATCCTCAGACCAACCCTAAGCTGACAGGGTGGCTGACCCCTAATAGTGGTAATTGGATCCAGATCAGCAACTGGGTCATGAAAAACTTTAAAACAGAGTTGGATGACATCGGTTTGTATGAAGCAGTGGCTTCTACCAGTTATGGCATTCCACCGAATGGCAATCTGTTCTTGGCTTTATTGGAATTGTATATGAGTTCGACAGGAACTTTCGCAACTCCGCATGGCGAGATGGGTCTGGCCCTTCATGAAATGCAGTTCATCTCGAAGTTGCCAATGGGCGAGTTCCCCTATGAAGAATATATTCCCTCCAATCGGGAATTGGTAGAAATTCGGGAGAAGAATCTCGAACTGGTACAAGTCTATGAAGAACTCATATGCCATTATCTGATTTATACCAGCATGTATGAAATCGGATCACATCTGGCATACATTACAAAATGGACAACTTATCTATTTTATCATGAAAATAGAGTGTCTAAAACAGATAAGAGCAGGTTCCGAGAAGACAAGACTCAGGTCATCAAGCCTTGCTCTATAATTCCTGCAGATTAATTCAGGAATTGATGGTGTCGTAGAAAGCTCGCGACCGATACCTGTCTACCAAAACTGGAGACATCCCTGCGGGGACTGAGGCTTTAAGCTACCTGAGGCAGGGTAGTCAAAAAATGTCGAAGAAGGCCTTGTTGGCAGGCTTCTTATTTTATGGCTGCGCAGATGGGTCGTGCCAGGAATCAGCACTGTGGACCGGATTCACCGCAACGTATTGTGGCCAGCGGTCCGTTTAGTATTCAAGAACAGAATTAACCTGTTGTCGGCAATGGTGTGTCGAATAAACGCAGGTCTAAGGATTTTTGGTGAAGAACTAATCAATAATGCTCCTCACAATTTTCCAAGGGTAGAGTTACCATTCACCTATCTGATAGGTTGGTTACTACACCATAATTGTAATTTGTTGCCACCAGGCCCTGAGGATGCAGCGAGGATTTTCTTTCAAAAATTTAGCAAATTCACGTGGAGAACTACCACGTTGGCAGACACCAGAGCAGTATTAAATTATTCGCACGGTTGGAATTTCTTCTGCACTAGGCCACCAGTTCCGGCTGACTGCCTTGGTATACAATTTGAAGATAGGGTAGATAAATCAGCCTTATTGCCGAGATCTGTCTACCGATGGCTAGTGTACATCAGACCTTCTTATCTGATGTACCAGAATGAAGATAACTGTGCATTCGAGCCTTATCTACCAAATAGGTTCGCTCGCCAGTTTGGCTATGACCAACTCCATGTTGGCAATCCTTCCACCAGTTTCTATTATTATAGAAAGTTGATCGACGGTGCACGAGCATGGAGATATTTCGAAGCTGCATGTACTGGTGCTAAATTCAATATATCTACAGCCACCATTACAACTGAGCTACGTATACTCTATTCGTATGCTCGTTTCTATACATCTATCTGCTCTTTTAAAGACGGTTATAGTATGCAAGGAAGTCTTCGGTGGGCTCAGGAGGGAAATATTGAGGAACCTATCAGGATAGCCCCTGACATACCAGACAATACTGCCGTTATAGATGAATTTCTGGCAGTAATTCCTAGAGGAGCTGGGGAGGTAGTCGCGGGACCAATAATTATTGGAAAGACTCGCAAACGAAAGCAGAACACAGCTACCGCTTCTCCGGTGAAGTCTCCAGAGAAGAAAAAAAGTCTATCACCAAAGGGCCTTCCAAACCAAGAGCCCACACTCCAGAAGATGACATTTTGATTGAAGAGGATCATCTTGTCGGTTCTTCCTCAGTCCATCCTGGAGAAGGATCTTCAGCCCCTTCACCAATAGTTGGATCAGGAGCTGTAACACTTTTGTCTCCTGGACGTCTTAGCACCTCACTCCATTTATCTTTGCCATCCAAGGCACAAGCTATAGAAGGTGCTACTACTGTATCCACCACTGATCAAGACCGCATCCCATCAGACGAACCAGCTCTTGACTTCGAGGATGATGACTGGGATGGTGATTATGATACATATCTTGAAAAAAATGCACATATTCCAAGTATTATACAAAACCTATACGGAATTATATATCATGATTTTGTATACTAACTTATTCTGTTCGTTTTGCAGATGTCATAATTGCACCAAAGCCTATGGCTCCTCCTCCTCAAGAAGAAGACATTTATGAGGAAAATAAGGAATCTGAGGAGGAAGCTTCTCCTTCAGAAGACGCAGACGTCGAAGAGGAGGGAGTGCAAAAGCATGAGATGAAGCCTCAAGAAGAATATCCTCCATCATTTGTGGCACAACAAGCACAATCTGAAGTGTCCTCTCCTGCTGAGGACCAACACAAAGAGAAGACTACAGTCGACCCCACTGTAGGTGATGATGGAGCTGCTGGAGGAGAACCAGACTTGAACAAAGAATCAGCTGTAGAGAGTTTCACCACAACTGAAGCAGTGGAAAATCCTGCGGAGCAAACGATTGAAGAAGATGCTGAAGGTATGCTTGAGCCACCAACAGAAAGTGGGGAAGTTATAATAACATCCTCTACTGTTGTTACTGATCCGGTACCAGTTTCTGACAAGCCAATGCCGGAACCTGAATCAGCTCCTGCAACTGTTACCACATCCATCAATATTACCGCCGCCAGAACTCCAGAAACTGCTGGAGTAACAAATATTGAAGACATTGCTTCTGAAATTCTTGGAAACCAAGCAGCAGTGACAACAATAGCTCCATCTCAGCTTGTTGTTACACCAACGATATCTGCAGATATTGGAGATATAATCCCTGAAACTTCTGGGAATCAATTGGCTATGACGGTAGTAACAGCAACGACTTCATCTCATCCTGCCGTTGCACCATCAACATCTGCTCCCAGTTCCCAAGGAAGGGAACTGTTAGATATTGCTGTCACACCAAGCTCCAGCATAGAGATGAATCTCCTAGTTGAGATTTATACAGACACTTTTTATAAAACCCTGGCAACCCTGATAAAAATGGTCCTGAATATGGGCCTCGGTTACGATATTTTGAAGACAACAATGGCTTCGACCATCAAGAACGTTGCTATGTTCAACGATGCTGAGAGAGTTGCAGCATTAGAGAAAATTGTGGAAGATCTTGAACAGCCGATCAGAGAATATCTTAAGCTGTCAAGTAAGACTGTTGAAAGTCTCATCGAAGAGGAGTATGACACCTTAACAGCTGATTATCTTGCTCGGAAGGCTACATATAATGAATCTCTCCATGAACACAGTCTGAAGGTTGCCAAAGAGAAGGCCTTTTTGGCTGGAATAAAGCCCGCTTTACATGGTCACAGAGTAGCTTATGATGCTCTGAATATAGATATTCAGAATAAAAATGATGAAATCTACGAAGTCGAGGCAGAGTTAGCTCGCTTGAAGGCCGAAAGGGAAAAATGATCGAAGCTCGAAATCTACACCTCACCCACAGCTCGATTTTAGAAGAGAAAGCCTTTGGGGCTGAATCGGCCATCAGAACCCTTGATGAAGCCAAAGAGGGTCTGATAATCACCTTCGCTAAACTTTCTTGTATTTGTACCCCTGAAGCTCGACGTGCCGAGGCTACCAAGAAAGTCATGAGCTCTCGTGGCAAACGGCTACAAGAACTACAGAAGTTACTTCTAGATATTTCTGCTCCACCTTGAAAGAGCTCCTTGTAATCTTTTCTCTTATCCATTTTACAATGTTTCCATAAGAAATGAATGAAATATATATTTTGTGATCCTATCGTTTATTTGGAATTTTAAACAATAGGTATGAGATAGAAAATACTTATCAGAGGTTATAGGAACATGACAAGTCTTTTAAACTCAATACATTATATCTATCCAGAGGTAATATGGACATAATAGATAACGAAATCTTGTTTTCTATTTTTAGTGTATACAATACTATCAGAGGTAATATGGACGTGACAGTCAGTAAGAACTCAAAGAAAAGTAGATTAATATCTATGCAGAGGTCAAATGGACATGATAGATAGGAAAAACAAGTAGATTTAATATTTATCTAGAGGTCTTGAGAACATGATAAATAAGAAATCCAATTAATCAACTGATAAGATAGAAAATTAATTTCTGTTTGAGAGTATGCAATACTATCAGAGGTAATATGGACGTAATAGTATGTAAAAACTCATGACCGGTAAGATAGAAGAAAGAGATGAATAATCAGCTTAACCAAACCTTGGTAGCTGGAAAATAAGGAGATGGATGTCATGGAAGATATGCATCATTATTGATAAGAGAATGAATGAATCAAATATATTTTTCAAGAAAGAGGATATCATCCCCAAGGATCATTCTCAAATGGTTCTGATTCACCATCAGTTTGAACCATATTGACTGAAAATACTTGTCCAGATTCATCATATGAGGAACGAGACATATCAGTTTCAATGAATTGGACTTCTTCTGAATCCGATAATTACGAAGAGCTAGAAGAGAATTCTTCTTGTATATCGTCATTAAACATGTGGGACGGATCATATCTCCACCCATGACGAGTCTTTTGGTAAAACGGATCACCACATAATGGTAGTCGTCTACCCTTGCCTTGATTGAGACCTTGCATAGTCTTCAAATCATATCCCATATTCTGGATAATCTTGATAGATTGTTGACTATATTTGTCAATTCGGATTCTTCCTTTGTCTTTATCTTTCAGCTCATCTATCTGATTAACAGGGATATTTCTAGCCAGGCCAAACACAATTTGGTGCTTGTTTTTTTATCAGATGGAACCACGAAATAAGATTCTTCGTGACGTCTAAAAGTTACGCAAGCTTGTGATGAAGCGGCCACAGGTAGAAGATAAGAAGAAGATGTTAGGAACCTTTGAGCATAAGGTCCAACATCTACATGAGGAGAAAAAGAATTTTCCTTATGATCGATGTATAAAGTTTCTTCTGGCTCAATGTCGTCTTTATATTGATGACTTTGATTATCAGAAGGTAAAGTCATTCTTTCGATAAACTTGACAGCCATATACTCGAAAAGGAAATCTTCATTGATATCAAAAAGTACAGAATGATCAATATTTACATCATGTACAATTTGACTGCTGCGCTTCGGATTAATCATCAGTAGACCATTATCCGCCTTCTGCGTAGTTTTGCCAAGATTGACAATCAATGGTGGTTCTGGATCATTCGTACAAGAAGTACGCCCTTTGACCTTGATCATAAAAGGTTGAACTTGGCTTTTAGCAGGATTATTTGTTGATTCCTCAGATGAAGTTTGAGTTCTTCCTTTAACCTTGATTATCAGAGGTTGATCATTGACAGATTAGGATTGGATTCGTCCCTTGACTATGATCTTCAAAGGTTGCTCCTCTGGCGGATCTTCATTAATAGACTGATCCTCAGTAGGTGATTGATCTTCAGCCATGTCTGATATCTCTTTCACATGCTCTTGTTTATAAAGCCTTGAATCAGAAAAATAGGCTTTGACACCCTTGAAAGGATTGATATCAGCAAACTCAGTCTTCACAACTCCTTGGGAATCTACATACTTGAAGCATTGGTGGAGAGTTGAAGGTACAATATTGTGCTCATGAATCCACGGTCTCCCCAAAAGGATATTATAGGAGACGTCTGAGTTGATAACATAGAAAGTTACCATGGTTCGAAGATCACCAATCTGAATCTACAGATGAATCTTCCCTAGTGGCTTGCTCTTGCCAGAGTTGAAACCGACTATCGTAGTACTAGTGTAAGTCAAATCACTTGTAGGAATCCTCAGGGGTCTTAGCATACTCTGAAGAATTATACTAATTGAGGACCCAGGATCAATGTAAATCCTGTCAATTTCAGTGGATCCAATATACCCAGTGTAGCACAAAGGTCTGTCATGCTTGTTATGCTTCAACAATATATCTTCTTGTGTAAAGGTGATATTGGGAATTGCTTCCATCACACTATGACATTATAGACATGATACTGGTATACTATCAGGAGTCTTGAGTTGAGCCAAGCATGAATCTGCTTGAAGTAAAGCTTCACTCAAAGTCTCTCTGCTTTCTCTGGAAAGGCAAAGCAACTCAAATATAGATAGTCTAGCCGGAGTATTGGCCAACTGAGCTAGAATATCAAACTTATAAGGCTTCATCACCACCCCCTGACTGGAAACAGACTTCAATGGGACGTCAAAGCGTACTGCTTTCTGTTTCCCCTTTTCAACCACAGAAGGTTTAGCAGGAACAGGAGAAGGTTGGGTTGGTAGTATTTCCACTACGTCTTCTACTTCTTTGGAGGATCCCTCATAGTCTTTGTGGTACTCTTTTCCAGATCTTGTACCAGTAAAGGTTTCTTCTTCAGACTCAGAAGAAGGAAGTACCATATTAAAGGATTTAGTCTTTCTTCCCTTAGCCTTCTTCTTGTGAGGGTTGTTTTGAGGAACTTTAGAACCCAATCCAACAGTGGAGTTTTGATTTTGAATTTGTAAAGGAAGTCGTATTCCTTTATCATAATTCAAACCTTCTGCCTTTTGAAAGTCATAACCCATCTTCTTCATGAGAAGGACAGATTGCTGACTATACAAGTGAGTGGGCAGCGGACTTTTGGCAGGTGTTTCAACAGAGGAAGAGAAAGAAATCTCTGTAACTATAGGAGAATGAAGCATAGATGTCTCTATAGCTACGGGAGGAGAAGGATTCGGGATACGAGGAAAAATCCCTGTCGGAGCTTTTTCATAAGCAGCAAAGACTTGTTGTGCCCGATATAAAGGAACACTGTTCATGGCTAACCACTGCTGATGAGTAAGCTTGAGCTTGGTAGGAGGAGCTAGACTTGGAGGAAAGATGTTCAGTCCTTTCAGTCTATCTTCTAAAGGAAGACCATCCCATAGATGATCCAAGTCATCAGGATCTGGAATAACATGGGAAATCATGTTGTAGATTTTGACTTTCTTACCCTTCTTGGATTTTGAAGTTTTATCTTCATTTTCCAACTCAGGCACTAAGTCAGGATGTACCCATATGATTTCACCATTCTTTAGTGTGAGCGGCAGCAATCCTGCATTTTCTTCTCTAGCAGGCGGGATATTCACGATCTTCATCGTCGCCTTCGGAATTGGGATAATTCCATCTGGGACTTGCTGTGGAGGAAAATCTCCGAACTGAAGAGAAACCATATTGGTCGTAACCGTATGGTCATCATTGGTTAAAGCAATAGCACCACCATTTATCATCTCTTGGATTTTCTTTTTCAAGACATAGCAAGCACTGGTAGGATGATTAATGTATCTATGATAGATACAATATTTGGGATTGTCAGTCAGATTCACCTTATTAGGCCTCTTTGGCTCCGGAATCTGAAGTTTACCACTCTTCACCAGACATTAAAATATCCCTGGGATATCACTTTCGTCAAAGGAGTATTCTTCCTTTGGCCTGGAAGATTCTTGATTATTCGGCGTCGCTTTGTTCTTGGAAAGATTGACCATAAGAGTATCTTTTCCCTTCACATTACGATTGCCAGGATTATTACTAGGATTACTTTTCTTCCCTTTATCTTCTGAAGCGAAAATCATCCCATGCTCTCGAGCCAACCTACCATTGGTCTCGGCAGAAACTGCTGCTATGATAAACGAAGCCCAATCTGAGAATTGAGAACCCGTGAAAATAGCGATGGATGGTCGCAGATTCATCTTGCATGTATCAATCAACGCTGAATCTGGCATACCAGGAGGCATCTTTAAAGTAGCCTGTCGAAAACGTTCGATGAACGTTCGAGTATCTTCTTTCTCCATTTGTTTGATTTCTATCAAGGAGGACATGTTCATGTCCATACCTCCTTCATAGAAACAGGAGAGAAACATTGCCTTGAATTCGTCAAAAGACGAAATATAATTATCAGGTAAACTACGATACCAGTCGTAAGCTGAACCCGTCAGGCACCCGATGAACACTCGAGTGAGAAGAGCATCATTTTTCTGCAAGTGTACAGTCATAATATCAAAGTAATTGATATATTGACTGGGAGATACTTTTCCATCGAACAAAACCATAGATTGTGGCTTAAATTTCGGTGGAAAGGGTATATCATTCCAATGAGGAGGATAAGGTTGCTTGATTCCTAACCTCTGGAGCTGATCTTTGTGCCTCAAAACTTTAAACTGTACTTTGAGCTCACGCACTGCTTGAATGGCTTCACTGGTTTGGGGAAGCACATTTGATTGAATGGTTGTTGGATGTACCGTAACCCCCACTGGAGGTGGTACATCTTCAGGAATGATGGGATCTGGAGATGCAGAATTTTAATTAACAGCAGGCTCTTGAATATTCAAAGGTATTTCAGCCCCTTGACTATCTTGAGTTTGTGCTGTTACTGGTACCGGTGTTACTACTGCCGGCTGAGCAGTTTGCTGATTCAAAATTATCTGATGCATGCTTTGCACCATGTTAAGCATGTCTTTCAGTGATTGCTCCACGGCAGTGATACGTTGTTCCGTATTAGCAGATGACGTCTCTGGTTCATCTCCCACAGCGTATGATTCAACCTCTCTTGAAGATATAGAGGGATTAGTATAGAAGTATGAATCTACACTATCGGTGTCAGACTCAAAAGATTGAGTACCCCCAGCTTCTGAATCAGAAGTCTGCAATTGTCTTTGTCTTCTTGATCTAGTATTCTGATATACTCCTTCAAAGGAATCAAGAAGTATGTTGAACTGTTGTTGACCTGGAGTTTGGGACATATTCCGTCTTGGATGTCGTCCTCTGTTAGTATGAGATGCCATATTGACTGATGCATATGACAACTCATGTTCTTGGTCTTCAGCTTGATGTTGAGGCGAATTAAAACTTAATCGATCAAAAACTGACCGTTTTGAAGCCGAACAACAACAGTTGATCACAACCTGGTGATATTCACAATGATGTTTTTCTTGGGGGAATGTCACCGGAGATTATGTATTCTTACGCTTTTGCATTAGCAATTCACGTAAGTCAGAAGGAGTGGAGGGAGTAGTCTTCTTTATTACATTAGGGGTAGAAAAACGTTTAGTACCCTGTGTATAAAGAAGATTACTGGCAGCATTCGCAGAACCAAATTGAACATTTCTACGCGTTTGGAGTTGTGTGCGTAAATCTTGAGATTTTTTAGCACGAAGGACTCCATTTTTATTGCGTGTAATATATAGATTTGGTACTTTGCATAGAGCAGTATAAGAAGGCTGTTGGTGTAAAACTGAAGTGTTACCAACATTATTTTTATGCTGCACACGTTTAGGTACATTCACATTAGATGTAAAAACATCATTGCAAATTTTATCTACACTGTCAAAGACAGGAGATTTACCTTTACGCGTAGAGCATAAAAATTGGTTATCTACCACGTCACAGACGGAAGATTTTGTTTTACGCGATGAGCGTAATTTATTTGGGCCTACCACGTCACCGACGAGAGACTGATTCTTACCCTCAGAAGCATTAACATTAGAGTCTGCCGCATTACAAATGGGAGACTCATGCTTATACCTTGAGCGTAAAACTTGGTTCTTACGCAATGGGCGTGAAACCTGATTATCTTCACCGTGACAGACGGGAGATAAATTGCCACACGTAGAGTGCGACGCTGAAGTAAGGACTGCCTCGTTACAAACGGGAGCCCCTACGACAGGAGTGGTAAGAATTTCCTTATCATCAGAAGCAACAGAGAGATCAGAAGTCACTTTGGATTTAGGAATCCAAACTTTTTGTGCTTTGCAAGACTTTTGAACATTGGAGCAGCGAGAACCACCCCCAGTTCGGAGCATTTCTTCATAGGCAGTCTGGTCGAAGTGCACAACCAGAGTCTTCTTGGTCGAACCGACCGAAACATCATCATATTGAGCAATTGCCTCCTCGTCAGAGGAGAAGGTCGTCTCCAGCAGAGTCGCCATTTTTGTTTCACTTAACAAAATGCCAAAAAAAAGAAATTGGCCTTTGAAAATAAAACGAGAAAAAGTACAAGAAGTACAAATTTGATTCTGGGAAAGTATTGCTATGGAAGTCTGATTCGTAAATGATCACTTTGTTCCTTGGACCATATGATGATGATGAAGATCACTGCTTGAAGTAGAACAACTGGAAGAACTAAGTCACCAGAAAGGTATCGACGCACTTGGGCACTGATGGCGAGGCCGAATGCTTTCCTGCTTTGCTTCACTCTGTTCTGAAAGAAAGGTTGAAGAAGAATGCTCTGGAGAATCAAAATCTCTAAGTTCTGATCTCTGTATTCTCTCCTGTCTCTGTGTGTCTGTCCTATGAGAAAAATAAGTCTATTTATAGACTTGGGCTTTTGTGCGTAAAAACTCAGCAAAAGTTCCATCTTTACGCTAACAACTGCCACCCACGACTGAAGCCATCCTCTGTATATGTTGACACATGTCCCATCATTTCAGTAAGAATAGGATGCATGTACACACGTTCTTCGAGAAGAATGGCATGAAAGCCACGTAAGCAAACCACGTTCCAAACTGGTGGAGGAGAATAGGGCGTAAAAATAGCCCAAATGTACTCTGAGCGTAAAGCAGTAGATTAGGCGTAAAATAGCCCTGACATAGACTTCCCACGTAAAGTGGTTGTCAAAATAACCTTGAGCGTAAAAGCAGCTCAAATAGACTTTACGCACACGTCGACTGTTGAGCGTAAAGGCTCGTATAATCTTCGTGCGTAAAAGAAGCCATAGTGTGAGCGTAAAGTACTCAATCCACACACTAAACGACAACATTGGTCTCTGTGTAAAAACAAATCCCTTTGAATTCTGTGATATATACCATCATTAATATCTCCATGTCAGAGTTTGCATTAAATGCGAGACTTGACAGCTTTGTCCAGCGTAAAAGTGGCTAGCTTGTCCTGGGCGTAAAAACCATTGTCTTGACCCTGGCTGCTTTTAGGCGTAAAAGTAATTAGCCTTGACTTGAGCGTAAAGAGACTAGCCTCTCTGTGGCGTAAAGGGGATCAATTTTGAGTGGAATGATCTATCACTTTGACTCTTTCTGTGAAGCACTTTTTACGCTCCTACAGGTGCACCCAATAAAATACTGTCATGATCAAGCTTGATAAAGAAATAGCTTACAAAACTAGGCTAACTTAGCAGCATCAGTCAAGTTTAGAACGATAAGATAAGAAATAGGAGTTATGTGATGACTCAATTTTCTGATCTTCTTCTCACCTCTGACTACGCTTGCTACTGGTTTCTCTGGCACTGAAAGGTTGAGTCCAATCTTCAGCTCTGAATTATCCAAAATGTGACTCGGATCCGGAATGTAGCGTCTGAGCTATGATACGTAGATGACGTTGTGCACACTCTCAAGATTAGCTGGTAGAGCTAACCGGTACGCTACTTTTCCAACTCGTCTTAAAACTTCAAATGGCTTGATGTACCTGGCCTCAATTTCCCAGCTCCGTCAAATCTGATCGTTCCTCTGGTATGAGAAAACTTCACAAAAACGCTATCTCCTTCTTCAAACTCCACTGGTCGACGACTACTATCAACCCAATACTTCTGTTTGTCTTGGACAATCCTGAGCTTACATTCACCTTCTCTACTGCGTCAGTCACCATCTCTGGACCCAGCAGTACTCTTTCTCCTACGTCATCCCATACAAGAGGAGTGCGGCAACGACGTCCATAGAGTGCCTCGAACGGTGTCATACCGATGCTAGCTTGGTAGCTGTTGTTGTAAGAGAACTCTACCAGGTGCAAATGGTCTTCCCAAGACCCTCCAAATTCTAAGACACAAGATCTCAGCATATCTTCTAGCGTCTGGATTGTTCTCTCCGATTGTCCGTCAGTCTGGGGATGGTAGGCGGTTCTGAACTTCAGTTGTGTTCCTAAACTGTCATGCAAACTCTTCCAAAAGTGAGAGATAAATCTAGTATCTCTGTCAGACACAATACTTACCGGTACTCCATGAATCCGGTAGATGTGCCGTATGTACAGTGCTGCCAACTTCTCGGTGGATAAACCAACCTTGAAGGGGATAAAGTGAGCTGACTTCGTCAGTCGGTCCACAATAACCCAAATAGCGTCCTCAAATGATGCCTGACAATCTTCCGTCCAGATGAACTCTTTATTCTTCCGAGTGAGCTTCGTCATCGGCTCAGCAATTCTGGTAAAATCCTTCACGAACTTCCGGTAGTAGCCAGCCAAGCCCAAGAAACTCCTGATTTCAGCAACAGAGCTTGGGGTAGACCACTTCTCAACAGCGGCTATCTTCTTCGGATCCACCGAAATTCCTTCTCCTGTGACAACATGGCCAAGGAAATCCACATTGTCTAAAAAAAATTCATACTTGGATAGCTTACCATATAGCTTCTCCTTCCTCAAAGTTCCCAGAACTTTCCTGAGGTGCTCTTCGTGCTCCTCTTCAGTCTTCGAGTAAATCAGAATGTCATCGATGAAGACAACGACAAACTGATCTAGGTATTCATGGAAAACCTTGTTCATAAGGTTCATGAACACAGCAGGAGCATTCTTCAGTCCAAATGGCATGACCAAGAATTCAAACTGCCCATACTTGGTGTTGAACACCGTCTTGGGAATGTCCTCCTTCCTAACCTTGATCTGATGGTAGCCAGATCTTAGGTCAATCTTTGAAAACACCTTAGCTCCACTCAATTGATCAAACAGGTCATCGATCCGGGGTAAAAGGTACTTGTTCTTGATAATGATGTTATTCAGCGCCCGGTAGTCGATGCACATCCGTACTGTTCCGTCTTTCTTGGGCACAAACAAGACATGTGCTCCTCAGGGTGAAGCTCCATCTCTGATAAATCCAAGGGCCTTCAGCTCATTGATCTGGTCCTTCATCTCCTTGGCCTCCTTCGGGTTGACTCTGTAGCATCCCTTAGAAATAGGAGAAGAGCCGGAAACTAGGTCAATGGTGAACTCTATGTCTCGATCTGGGGGTAATCCGGGAAGACTATCAGGAAAGACATCTACCATAAAGGTGTAACTAAGAATTTTATTCATGTGGAGAATTACAGCAAAAACTCTCATGATTGATCTAAGGACATCCTGCTACAACAATAGATAATGCTATTCAGCAGTCCTAGGTACTATTCTTAATGGTTCTGGCTCTTGCATGAGCCGTCTCCAACTGCTTCATCTTCTATGAACCTTGAGTCTGCATCATGCCTTATTGTAGGAGGCAAGGTCTGCTGGATAGGAAGAGAGTCCCTAGGTTGTGGCCTAACAGGTGTTGCTGGGATATGTGCTCTGGTTTGATGGAAAGATAAGGGGCAGTCCTTTACCCGATGTTCAGCAGATCCACATACCAAATATTTCTCCAATCTCTTGCGACAAATATTGGCTTGGTGACCAAGCCTTTTACAGTAGTCACAAACCAATAGCTTCTTACGATATGACTGCCGGATAGTGCTCAAATATCTTCTAGATTCAGGGGTATCCCTCCTAGGACGAGGTTCCGCTCCAACTTGGTTTAAGATAGCTAAGGCTACATCATTGACGTTCTTCATGACTTCTCTCGTGATATTCATCTGTTCCTGCTGGGCTTCAGCTTGAGCCTTCTGGAACTCCATGATTTCTTGAAATATGGCAACCATTTGAGAGGTGTTTGCTGGTACTGGTGGAGCAACAGGAATGGGTACTTCACCAAGGAAATGCAACTCAGTTTGAGAAGAGGTAGGAATCGCCAGTGTAGTGAAAACTTCACTGGATGCATTATGGGGACGGTCAATCAGCTGCGAGGGAATAAACCCTGGACTTGATTGAGGAGATGGGGTATGATCCGGAGATGACACATCATTGCCAGCAGGATTGGTCTTGTCAATGGCCATACTCTGGAAGGTTTAGGATGTACACATAAGCAAGGTAGCCTACCAGTCTATAATCAAACAAAATATTTAATATATATATATATCGGTCCTATGTTGTGGCAATTTGATGTTCTAGTGTTCTAATTGTTTCTAAGTTGGTTCTCCTATGTTGTTGATTTGGACCTGCATGGGCCACCACTAAAAACATGTCACGACCCGGTCCTAATTTTTTGGGTCGAATCGGATCATGCCCAGCCTGCACCGTTGTTGAGACGGCGGCAGTTAGCTGTATCACTCATACAGGTAATAAACAACACAGTCTAATTGCCACAACTTTAATAATTCGAATAGTTTAAAACTTTTTACAACAAAATAAAAGATACATCTGAAATACATTGTTTTCCACAAACATCACGAATTATAAAAAGAGAAGAAAATCTATGCAACCAGCTCATCAGTCTCGAGATCATCGTCCTCTAGTTGGGATCTCGGGAAAAATACCGCGGAACAAAGCATCATCAGTACCTAAAAATGTTGGGTCTCCAGTCAGGAGGGAGCAAAGTACAATTCATGCTAATTTGACAATTGAAATAATAATAGAATCATGCACTTTTAAACAATTTGAAATAAACATTTTCCAGCAGTTAAAACATTGTGATGTGAATAGGCAATGAATATGACCGGATTGGGTTGTACAGTGAAAGATATGGCTTATCCCCGTGTGTAAGAGGGGTAAGCTCGCACAGTTACAGTAGTTACAGTAGTTTGGATGTGGTCATACTCATTACACTACTCCCCCAGTCCCCAAACAGTTACAGTAGTTACAGTCAGTGCTCTCAGAGAGAGTTCCGTGTTGCATCGTGGTTTAAACTTGCATTAAAACGATTACTAAATAATTGTAAACTAACACAAAATGTACTTGCCTCAAATTGGACTGGACTTGAAGGGTTGAGACTTCGGGATTGAAACTAGCCTCGTCCTCGAAATCCTACATTCGAGAAGTTTGACTCAGATTCCAGAGTTACCATGCTAACTATGCTAGTTGCAATCTCTAAGTTTGTCCTAGTCAAATTTTAATCGTTATTATACTATCACGAACAAAATCTCAATTATCGGGTGCGTTGTAATTAATTACGAGGGAAAGATCAATTTAACTTTTATTTTGGAAAACTCGTAGTTACCAATTTAATTGGTTAAAACTTTGTATTTTCGTAATTATACATATAAAACTAAATTTCTTGTTTAATGAGAAAAAACGTGATCATTGTTTTAAATATTACAAACTTGTAAATTTTAATGTGAGAGAAATCTTATTAATTTTTCTATATCAAAATATTATTTATTTTAGTTTTACGCGTCCACGCTAAAAACCAGCAAAACCTGAAAATAAAAGAAAAACTACGCTACAATATTTACAGGCCACAAAGATAGGAAATAGAAAAGCTGGGCTTATGTCCTTATAAATTATTTTACATAAATTAAAATAAGAAGAGATATTTGTTAGTTATAAAATCTCCCCTACAATTTAATTATAAATAAACTAATAATTAAAATAAATTTACAAAAATAGTATTAGCAAATAAATTTTGTTTAATGGGTTTAAATGGTGATGATTTCAAAAATAGTCTAACTGGATTTTAGAGATTATGGGCTGTTGGCTAAAATAAAAAAATAAAAATTATTTTCTTTAATGGGTTTAAATGGTGATGATTTCAAAAATAGTCTAAATGGATTTTAGAGATTATGGGCTGTTGGGTATTAGCAAATAAATTTTGTTTTAAAGAAAATTTCTATTCTTTATAAATACTAAAATAATTCAAAAAATAGATTTGTGCTCGGAAATGGGTTCGGGACAGGGCCAGACAAACAAAAGTCCAGGATTTTATATTTGAAAAATAATAATAATAATAATAATAATAACTATAATAATTAAATAAAAATTACACTACAAACCAATAATTAAATAATTCTAAAATTCTGGGTTTCACAATATCTCATGATAAGGAATGTAAAGCACGAAAGGATAACAATGTAATATCACTAACAAATACCTGAATCATGCATCACAATCATCTACCATCCCGCTCTGCTAACTAACTCCATGTAGTCGCTAAACCTGAAGAGATCATCAGGTCCTCAGGGGACATAGCAAGATACATAAAAACATGCCTATCTAGCAGTTTATCATGCAATAATGAAATACAGATATAAACAGGCAAAGATCCTACAACACAAAACCATAACCAATCAACACGAAACCATGACCAATCAACACGAAACCATGACCATACACGACTGGAAGAACCACTACGCATAAACAAACTGCTGAAGGAGAAACAAGAGAATACAACGTCACGATGTCAACGGATAACCAATCGAATACTCAAACCCTCGCCCCTAGTGTGGACTCGCATGTTTGAACAACTACTAACCCTTGCCCCTAGTGTGGACTCGCAGGTTTGAACAACTACTAACCCTCGTCCCTAGTGTAGACTCGCAGGTTAGCTTCAAGAAATTATTCGGCCCCTAGTGTGGACTCGTAGGTGCGGACAGATAACTACTAACCTTCGTCCCTAGTGTGGACTCGCAGGTTAGCTTCAGGAATCAAGGTACAGATAACTACTAACCTTCGCCCCTAGTGTGGACTCGCAGGTTAGCTTTACGAAATTAAGGTACAACAGTTCCGTTATGACTTATTCAACCTATGACATAATGCGACTCAGTCCAAGTACAGGTGATGGCACGACACGACCCAATCAAGATACACGAGAGAACCAATCCAATATGAACTACAAGCTAACTATAAACAAGGACTATATATATACTAGCATATACGATGTACAAATCACATGTCAATAATCAACTAGTAAAACTATATAATAATAGAAATATGCATGTAAATAAACTGTAGAGGAAGACAAGGTATACTTGCCTGGTGGTAGCGCGAAGATCCAATAATATACCGTCAACTGGTACGCCATAAAGTCCAAATCTCACAACTGTCTCCGAAAACTAAAACAGACATTGCCAACATTCTTAAAATAGTCAAATTAGCTAGGATTGCCTGTCCTTAAGTCCAATTCTGGACACAGGGGCAAAACGGTCATTTTTGGCCAAAATAATATCCGCCGTTGGACCCGCTTTACACCGAAAAGCATGCCAGAGTCAATGGTCTCTAAAGTCGTCAATCTATATGTCTACAGATTTATTTTGATGATACGAACCCAATCGTATATCCAAAGTTGGATTCCGGCAGGCCGTGCACAAAATCGCCCGTTGAATCGGATCGCGGGGACCACAAAACGGTGATCCGATCAACTGTCTTAGAATCAGACCAAACTTGGCATACAGGACCAAAAAATGATACGGTCCTGTTGGCGCAAGTTTTATCTCGATCTGACGAACGTGCACAAAGTAATTAGAAAATTTGCAAAGGGGCCGATACGATGAATTTCGACGGATACGCATCAAATTCGTCGCGCACACGCGACCAATTTGAATTCCGTCAAAGCCCACACATCCGTGAAGTCGATACGCAGCTTTTGATGCTTTCGGTTCGCGACCACGTCGCCCGTTTTGGCGGGACGCATGTCGTATCGAACAATTTTCTAGTTTTAGTTTTTATAGTTTTTTTCTCGGTTTTTAGAATCGAATAACTTTCTACATACCTTACGAAATCAGAGTCTATCAAATGGGTTGTAATCATGTATATGTTGTTTAAAAGTTGTTCAATTAGAATTTCGAATAAGTCGGTGGATTGGCAGGAATTCGCCTTCCAATATCGGGTTTCAACTAGAATACTGTTCTACTTTGGATAAGTTTTTCGCCAATCTTTGGGCTCGCTTTACAATGTACATGACGCAAAACAAATCGAATTATTTGAAGGGGATCGGAGTTGTATAGTTTGGGAACACACCTGAGCAATTAGATCGACAAACGATCCACAGTATGACAAGAAATTCCATCAAGAACTTGGGCCAACGCTGCTGCTGTCGCGTCTCTGTTTTGCCGCGCGTTCGGTTCCGCCGCACCGTGGTCGGCCTCCGACGGCCCACGCAGCTGCGCACGGTAGTCCAGGGGTGCGCACCGCCGTCGGGGCTGGTGGGGCACGATGGTGGTGGCGGTGATCGGTTAGGGTTTCCTCATTTTCTTATACTCTCGCTATCGAGTTATATAGATACACCTATACGATCAGGTTGGGGGGTTAGCTGCTTTGGGTTTACTTGGGCTTGTAGGCCTCAAAAATGAAGTCACGCTGAGTTGATCAGAACAAGTCACGCAGAGTGATCCAAGAAGCAGCACAAAAGATACGCTAAGTTCTGCCTGGCCATCTCCTTTAGAAGTCACGCAGAGACAGCTCAGCCATACGTCAGAATCATAATGACTGACAACACAACAGTCGAGAAACGTCTCCTCGTATGCCACGTATGCACAGAACTCGAGAGATCATCGCCGTCTTTTACGTGATTTTCGAAATCTTCCTTAGCAAGACTCACTCTTCACCAAGTTGGCGTGACTTTGGATCTTATCTTCATTTAATGCGGCTGACAATATAATCAATGTCAGAGATTTTGTGTCAGACGAAGCGTGCCAAATCAAGACAGCTGGCGGTTTGCATGGATTATGAACCTTCTCCTTCCTCAAGTTTGCGTGGATTTTTGAGTTATTCTCCTCAAAGCCTGCGTGAATTCTGAAGTATTCTTCTTCAAAGCTTGCGTGGATTTCGCCTTCAACGAGTCTGCGTCAACGAATCTGCGTGGATTTTTGCCTTCAGCAAGTCAGCGTAGATTTCATTTCAACTGGAGTACGTGGCAGCCATGCCACCGATCTCTCTCTCACGTGCCCAGTAACTTGCACACGACCCATGCACTGATGCCATGTGTCCAACAGTTACGGGCCACGTCCAGTAACTACTCATTAACCCTGCGTGTATTTAGAGTCTGCGTGACTTTTCAAGTGCACCAGTGGTGAGGTAGTTATCTTTTCAGTTATTATTTTTGACTCTATAAATAGAGTTCTTTTTCTCATTCATTGTACAGATACATTGATATCTACTGTCAAAATTTTGAGAGCTTTTCTTCTTCGCATAGTCCAAGGGATAAAGCGATCGTCTTCTAGATCGGATTCCTACAGTTGTAATTTTCCCAGAAACACAACAAATAAAGAGAATTTTTTTATGGAAAACAAATTGGCGACTCTGCTGGGAAAAAACCATCTCCTCTTCTGAGATGGTAACAACTCAATGCGACACTTCGTCAATCGGCTCGACGAAGAAGGTGATGACGATCAAATTCGATCAACTCGCCTATGAAGAAATACAGCGGGCTAAGGGTGGCAAGCCCACTCCAGCCTCCATCATCACTGCCAAGTCGAAGGGACACTCTGTCTATGTCCCTAAGAATCAGTTGGCATTCAATGGTGAAGTCTCTGCCACAGTGTCTACTCCTAACACTGGCAAGAACTCCACTGCAAGCACGCACACTCTTGTGCGCTCGAAGATGACAGTAACTAAAAGTCACGCTGACAGTACTGGCTCCTTAGCCGAATCTGTTCCAGCGTGCAAATTCAACTCTAAAAGTCACGCTGACAGTACTGGCTCCTTAGCCGAATCTGTTCCAGCGTGCAAATTCAACTCTAAAAGTCACGCTGACAGTACTGGCTCCTTAGTCGAATCTGTTCCAGCGTGCAAATTCAACTCTAAAAGTCACGCTGACAGTACTGGCTCCTTAGCCAAATCTGTTCCAGTGTGCAAACCCACATTCAAAAGTCACGCTGACAGTACTGGCTCCTTAGCCGAATCTGTTCCAGCGTGTAATTCTAAAATCAAAAATCACGCTAACAGCTCTGGTTCTTTAACCAAGTCTGTTTCAGCGTGTATTTCATCAGAGAAGAATAGCTCCTTAGTTATCTCTTCTTCTTCACCGAGTTCTACTAGAACTGGGGGTGGTCTTCCACACAAAGTCCCTTCGAAAAGGAATAACTCTTTAGTTGTTTCTTCTGCTCCTGTAGTTTTTACTTCAGAAACAGCTTTGACTGATACTTTTGTTAGTCAAAGGAAAGGAGATGGTCTTTTGACTACTCTTCCTTCTGGACATTCTATGTCTCAAAATCTGAATGAGTCTAAGAAAAAACATTCCTTAATGTCTTCTTCTTTGATTTCTTCAAATTGGGCACATAATCTGTCCATTAAAGAGGGTCTGTTACCAACTCCTAATCAAAGGAGTGGTTCAACTCTTCCTTCTCTGCAAATATCCAGATCAATGGAAGGAAAACTTCATGTTTCCAAAATTAATGTGTTACCTTCCACTGATTTAAGAACAAAACTCAGCACTTCTGGTGTTAAGAAACCATACCAATTGGATATGAAGATAAAAGATCCAGATGCAGAGTATGCAAGAAATTATGTGGCTCACATTAATCACTCTTTGTATAATCAAGAGCCATTAAGACCCAAGAACAGGAAGTATACTCCTCAATCTTCACAAACAGATTTACGGGAATATCTTCAACAGAAGAGAAGGAGTAATTCTATATCAAAGGAACATGCTGAATGTGACTTCTATCCAAGAGTCATAATTCAGTGCAGATGTGAATCAACAGTTCAAGACCATGGTGATCATGAATGTGACTTCCAGCCAAGAGTCACAATGCAATGCAGATGTCAAAATAAACGACAGTCTGTCTTTAATAGGATTCAGTATGAACCTATGCCTGATGAAGATGAGCCCTTGTTTGCCTCTGTCAATATGACTTCTCGGGACACCGGGGGTAGAGTTGATAGTCCAGATGGAGTATATAGAAACACCAGAGCAAGAGTCCTGGCTTCTAGTCAAAAGAAATTTGATCCCTGAAATTGATTCTGAATTTCTTGGAGAATCTAACTTCCCACCTCTTCCTACTGGGGGTAATTCTCCTATAGTTGACTTTGATACACGAAGCAATGATTCAGAGCATACAACATCTACTAGTTCATCAATAATCCCTCATACAGTCACGACTTACATGGTTGATGGGAATACTGATGAACCTTCTTCTTCTTTGACTCCTCAAGATCAAAGAATTGCTTCTTTGGAACAGCAAATGAAGTCTATGACTGACACAATGAAGTCGATGTATGAACTCATGACAGCTCAGTTACAAAATCGACAGACTGTATCAGATGCCATACCAGTTGATACTGATATAAGTCCAGTACAAGTTCCTCCAGCAGTACAATCCAATACTCCTGGACCAGCTCAACCAAATCCTAGTCTCTCTGGAGCTGGGAGTAGTGCTTACAATGTTGTTCCTTCTCCCAACTATTCTCTACAAGCCACAACTCCACAATCTTCGGGAGTTGTCTCTGAAGAATTGAAGAATCTCAAAACTCAATTCGAGGCATTCAAACAGAAGGATGGTTTACAAAGGTTAGGCATCAAGCAGCCTTATCCGATAGAATGGAAGCAAGTATCATATCCTCCTAAATACAAGCCTCCTACTATCTCATTCTATGATGGAACCACATCTCCAAGTCAGTTTATTAATCATTTTGAAGTGATGACTGATCAACTGCAACCAAGTGATGCCCTCCTTGCTCGAGTATTTATTGGATGTCTCAAGGGAACGGCTTATGAATGGTATAGGAGTCTCCCAGATGGGAGTATTACTTCATTTGCTGGTTTCAAACAGATATTTCTTGAAAGGTTCTATGAAGGGCTTAATGACATGACTATGTCTGCTCTTATTAGAATCAAGCAGAAAAATAATGAATCTACAGAGGAATACATTGAACGGTTTCGAAGAGAAGCTCTGAAGATGCCTCTTGGAACTCCTGATGCTGTCACCATTGACACGTGCAAATCAAACTTGTTACCAATCATCAGTATGTGGACAGGGTCTACTCAATTTCAAGATTGGCCTTCCTTCATAGTCAGTGCCAAAGCTGCAGAAATCAGTGCTGAAACCTTCAAAGGTTTAGGAGTGCAGATGACTCCTAAAGAAACAGGACAAGGTGCTAACAATAAAAATAATGCTCGCAAAGGAAAAGAAACTCTTGAAGTTAATCTTCAGAGCAAAGATGCATCAAATATTCAAACTCCTGCCTCTACAACTCAACAATCAAGAACACCTCGCCCCAGAGAAGAATATTCTTTTGATGACGACGATGTCCTTGGTATCTTTGAATGTCTGCTGAAAGGTAATAAAATACAATTACCAGAGATCAAGAAACCTGATGAAGCTGGTAAGACAGATCATCCTAAATACTGTCCATATCACAGAATGCTGGGTCATACAATTCGTACATGTTATGTACTGAAAGGAAAGATCCAAGAAATGATTAAATCTGGAGCTATCTCTCTTACTCCAAAAGAGAAGACCGTCACCTCCAACGTCGTCTCTATGCAATTTGGAGATTTCCCTCCTCAACTCCTTGAAAGTGGGATTGTTCCTATTCCCAAGGCAACTCTTGACATAGTGAATCTTCCTCCTCCACAGTCTGAAGGATTAGTGCCAATCACTTTGGAAACATGGGAAATCATGTGGATCCATCCTGATCTAGTGGCAGATTTTGAATCGCCTTCTCCTCAAAAGATTTCTTCTCAAAAATCCAAAAAGGCTGGAAAGATCAAGTCATGTCATATGACTTCTCTTGGGTCTACCTCTGACACAGAGCCAAAAGAAAAAGAAGAAGCACTTGTTAGTGCTACTCGAACGGGGAAACCTTACCTAAAGGATTATTCTAAAAATCCTGAAGATCCTACTGATATCCCTTCAGATGCTAAAGATGCTCCTAATGTTCCTCCTGCAGAAGAATCATCTACTGAACCTGTTCCTCCCAAGCCTACGGCTCTGGAGAAAGGCAAACAACAGGCTCGGTTTGATAAGCCAATCAAGAAGTCTTCTCCTCTTGGACTTCAGAAGCCTTACAACTTCGACATTTTGGCTCAGCTTGCTAATACTCCAGCTAGAATGTTCCTTTTTGAACTTCTACGTCTTTCTAAAGAAACTCGGGAGACGTTAAGTGAAGCACTTCTACAAGCTGACTCTTGTCTTGCACAATTGAAGAAGCCAGATGCGGAACCTGCCACTTGCTTACATTGCAACAGTGTACTGGAGATTATCCCAAATATCACCTTTACACAAGATGACATGTTACTGGAGGATAATCGACATGACCGACCTCTCTACTACACTGGTTATATTGATACGATGAAGATAGATCGTATCCTCATTGACCCAGGGTCTGCTATAAGCATAATGCCAAAGAGTTTGTTGGATGAACTAAAAATCCCTCTTCACAAGCTCTCCAAGACGGTTACTACTATCTTAGGATTCAATCAAAGTCGAAGTTAGCCTTTGGGAAAGATTCATCTGAAGCTTCAGATAGGCAATTTCAGATCTAAAGTCACTTTCTATGTGATCGAGATCGCGGGATCCTATAATCTTCTTCTGGGGAGGCCCTTTCTTCATGAAAATAATGTGGTGCCCTCTACTCTTCATCAATGTTTTAAATACATTGATAGCAATAGAAGAGTACAAAAAGAAGTTGCTGATATAAATCCCTTCCATGGGGTTGAAGCTAATTTCAATGATTCCCGAATGTACAAAGAAGAGTATACAAGGATCATACAAGCTATGAAGAAAGAAGATGCACAAAGTGAGACTTTAATAATCCCTGTTAAAAGTCGAACTACTCAGCAACAATCTCCTAAACCCTCTGGAGAAGATTCTTTCATCATTCCAGTGAGTGGACGGATCTCTCCGTTACCTCATTCATCTACTCAAAATACACTGATCATTCCTGTCAGTGGGCGTGCTACAGTTCCTGTACCTTCACAAGATACTCTGCTAATTCCAGTTGGAGGGCGGACTACTCTTCCATCTCAAACTTCAAGGGAGCTCATCTCTTCTGAGCCATTTGTTATCGATCTTAATCGAAACAAAGCTTCTTCTTCTTCTCCTCCTTTAGTCATTGACTTGGCTAAAATCTCTAAGGCTCAGCCTTCTCCCAATGTAAATATTGCTGCTTTTACATTTAATAAAAAGTCTCCACCTTTGCAGTACGTTGATGTGTGTAATTATGTTCATAGTTATTTACATCTGTTAGATGACTTGAACACAATAACCATAGGAGTTGTACAGACTGTTCATACAGATGTATCTCTAGAACCTGTACAATCTTCATACTTTCTAGTTCCCAGCAGAAAGCCAGGAGACATTCCAATATTCTTCTACAAAGGGCCTCAAAATCCTTCTGATCTTGAAGATGATGACAAAAATGATGATACTGGAAGATTACAACTACGTCGTTATAGTCAGCAATCTAGAGACATCATCAAAAATATGGGCTATGACTTCAGGACTGGCCTCAATAATGAAAAAGGAAGAAAAATGCCTGTCCGGATTCATTCTTTGAAATATGGAGGGACGAAATGCGGATTGGGTTATACTGCTCCTACTCCTTTCATCAACATTATCCATGAAGATCCTGAGTCTGACGAAGATAAGAGATCTGATTCTTCTAGTACTACTTCTTGGGATTCCGATACGAGTATCGGTGACTTCTATTGCAACCTTCTGTCTTCCAATATGGTTTCCATTGACCATTCTGAAGAAAGTGATGAAGACGAAAAAGAGTTTGAAATCTCACCTGAATCAGAACAGTGGGCCCAAAGATTAGATAATCAATGGGAGTTCCGTTTTGAGCAAAAAGAACCTCCGACTGAAGATAAACTTGTTCAAATAGATGTTGGTGAAGAGGGATCTCCCAAACCAATATTCATCAGTGAAAGTCTTTCAGAAACTGATAAGAAAGACATGATCAAACTCATTCGTGAATACATTGATGTCTTTGCTTGGAGTTATGAAGATATGCCAGGTCTTGATCCACAGATTGCAACTCACAAGCTCAATATCTTGCCGAATGCTAAACCGGTCAAACAACAACAGCGACGATTTCGTCCAGACATCATGGATGCGATTGAAGCTGAAGTCAATAAACTCATTACCTCTGGGTTTATTAGAGAGGAACAACATCCCGATTGGGTGGCTAATATTGTCCTGTTCTTAAGAAGACTGGCAAGATCAGAGTTTGCATAGACTTCCGCGATCTCAATGCGGCATGCCCTAAAGACGTTCCCTCTACCAATCACTGATGTCATGGTTGATAATACCTGTGGATTTGAACGAATGTCATTCATGGACGGGTATTCTGGGTACAATTAGATCAAATATTCCCAGAAGACGAGAAGCACACTTCTTTCAGAACGCCGATTGGTACATACTGTTACAGTTATGCCATTTGGTCTCAAGAATGCAGGAGCAACTTATCAACGAGCTATGAGCACTATATTCCGTGCACAT
>JANAVB010043419.1:20401799-20434299 GCA_029216955.1 Iris pallida
ACCGACGGGGCACGGAACGACAGTAGCGGAGGCTGGGTCGTCGGAGACCTAGGGCACGGGCGCGGGGCCAGTAGCATGCGCTGGTGGCGGCGAGAGGGGCGCCGGAGTCGGGTCGCACGCGGGGTTGGCCGCGAGGCGGCCGGGAGAACGTCGGGGCGGCCGGAGAACGTCCGGGCGGGCGGAGTTGGCGCTCGGGCGGATCGGAGCGCTGGCTGGAGGGGTCGAGTGGGTTTGCTAAGGAAGAGGGAGAGAGGAGTGAAGGAGTGGTGGAGAGTTTGGTGTGGTGTGGGGAAGGAGTTGCTGTTAGGGGGTGGTGGTGGTGAATGATGGAAGAAAGGATGGGGTTTATATAGGAGAGGAGAAGAGAGGTTACGGAAGGGGAAAGGATGGGGCGGCCGGCGGTTTCGGGAGGCGGCGGTCGCCGGAATGATGGCGGTGGCGGCGGACGTTTGGGAAGGAAACGAAGAGGGGTCGGTTAAAGAAAAAGTAAATGAAATAATAAATGAAAAAGTTTGTTCCTTCCTAAATGGAAAGTAATGGTGCTGGGTTAGTAAATAGGCTGTTGGGCCTCAAATATTGGCTAAAGGAAAAAAAATCATTTTCTTTAATGGGTTTAAATGGTGATGATTTCAAAAATAGTCTAAATGGATTTTAGAGATTATGGGCTGTTGGGTATTAGCAAATAAATTTTGCTTTAAAGAAAATTTCTATTCTTTATAAATACTAAAATAATTCGAAAAAAGATTTGTGCTCGAAAATGGGTTCGGGACAGGGCCAGACAAACAAAAGTCCAGGATTTTATTTTAAAATAATAATAATAATAATAATAATAACAATAATAATTAAACAAAAATTACACTACAAACCAATAATTAAATAATTCTAAAATTCTGGGTTTCACAATCTTCCCTCCTTAGAAAATTTTGTCCTCGAAATTAAAGGCAGGGTTAGGAGTAAACTCAAATCTAACAGGTACGGGTACTACGCCGTAACTCAGGTCCAACAATAAGAATTTCCAAGGCAGTCGTGGATGAGACGGTTTAAGGACAAGTTTCATTTATGATATCATCCATGCAGAAAAATACAAAAGCGAACCAAAGTTCACGAGGTTGATCAGACCATCATGCACCGGTCCTGATTAGACAATATATTAGTGGGTGCTGTTTCACTTAACAAAATGCCAAAAAAGGAAATTGGCCTTTAAAATAAAACGAGAAAAAGTACAAGAAGTACAAATTTGATTCTGGAAAGTATTGCTATGGAAGTCTGATTCGTAAATGATCACTTTGTTCCTTGGACCATATGATGATGATGAAGATCACTGCTTGAAGTAGAACAACTGGAAGAACTAAGTCACCAGAAAGGTATCGACGCACTTGGGCACTGATGGCGAGGCCGAATGCTTTCCTGCTTTGCTTCACTCTATTCTGAAAGAAAGGTTGAAAAAGAATGCTCTGGAGAATCAAAATCTCTAAGTTCTGATCTCTGTATTCTCTCCTGTCTCTGTGTGTCTGTCCTATGAGAAAAATAAGTCTATTTATAGACTTGGGCTTTTGTGCGTAAAAACTCAGCAAAAGTTCCATCTTTACGCTAACAACTGCCACCCACGACTGAAGCCATCCTCTGTATATGTTGATACGTGTCCCACCATTTCAGTAAGAATAGGATGCATGTACACACGTTCTTCGAGAAGAATGGCATGAAAGCCACGTAAGCAAACCACGTTCCAAACTGGTGGAGGAGAATAGGGCGTAAAAATAGCCCAAATGTACTCTGAGCGTAAAGCAGTAGATTAGGCGTAAAATAGCCCTGACATAGACTTCCCGCGTAAAGTGGTTGTTAAATAACCTTGAGCGTAAAAGCAGCTCAAATAGACTTTACGCACACGTCGACTGTTGAGCGTAAAGGCTCGTATAATCTTCGTGCGTAAAAGAAGCCATAGTGTGAGCGTAAAGTCTCAATCCACACACTAAACGACAACATTGGTCTCTGTGTAAAAAAATCCCTTTGAATTCTGTGATATATGCCATCATTAATATTTCCATGTCAGAGTTTGCATTAAATGCGAGACTTGACAGCTTTGTCCAGCGTAAAAGTGGCTAGCTTGTCCTGGGCGTAAAAACCATTGTCTTGACCCTGGCTGCTTTTAGGCGTAAAAGTAATTAGCCTTGACTTGAGCGTAAAGAGACTAGCCTCTCTGTGGCGTAAAGGGGATCAATTTTGAGTGGAATGATCTATCACTTTGACTCTTTCTGTGAAGCACTTTTTACGCTCCTACAAGACCCCCTTCAAAGTTTTCAAATATCTCCAAAATTTGAAACACTTTGAACAGAAGCGTAAAAGTTAAAATTTGATCAGTCAGCGTAAAATTCGGGATACGCAACCGTCATCCGCGTAAAAGCGGGGATATCCAACAGTCGGCGTAAGAATAGGGATATCCAACAGTCGGTTTTGAATATCTCTATAAATAGGTCTTTCCAGAGAAAGAAAACACTTTTACTCATCTTCTCAAATTCCTTTGCCCTTTCTTTCTTCAAAACCCTCACTTTGATCCGATGGCTCCAAAGAAATCATCCACCGCCAGCAACAAGGGGAAGAAACCTGCCGTCGATTCGTCGTCGGCCGACCATGCGAAAACTCCCATTCAATCATCAACACCACATCGACAACCCAACCCGGCCGTAGCTCCGCCTATGATGGGTAAAACCCTATTCACTGGCTGGAAAAATCCGTCGAGGAAGAAGAAGATAACCCAAACTTTCAGCTTTTTACGCCCACGTTGTACGTGTTAGCGTAAAAACTGAAATAACAACATACGCCCACGTTGTACGTGTTAGCATAAAAGATAAAAAGAATACGCCTACGTTACACGTGTCAGCGTAGAATTTGGATTTACGCCCACAATTAATGTCTAGCGTAAAACTTAACTACGCTCATGTTCATACATGCCAGCGTAAAAAGTTATATTACGCTCATATTACTATGTGGTAGCGTCAAATTCGTCAATCACTGAGAGACTTTGTAAAACAAAAGACTTCATAAGCTTTTATCAACTTTTAGTAAGCGTAAAAGTCAATATCTTCAATCATAAAAACTTCGAACTAATTTGATCTCTTTTGTCCTTTTGTCAGTGGATTTGCAAGCTCACCCACTTGAAGAAGTTTTTGGCTCGTCAGTGGGCATGGTGGGTTCAAATTATCTGGAGAATCTATCTCATGTTGAATTTCCCCAATCTAACCCAGAATATCCTGCAACAAGAGCACAACTGATATATGCCCAGGGAGATAGGATGTTGTTATCCATGATGAATGGAGAAGTACTGATGTCACTGGATAATCAAAATTTTGAAACCAGCTTTCTTATTTGGAGATGCGATAGATTACAAATCATAGACTCATCCCAAAAAAGAGGCTTGGGTATTTAAATCTGGAGAAAGGGTAATGTATCTCCCTGATATGGACAGGGATTACCCTATATCCGCTTTTGTCCATGCTAGCCATCACCGTCAGATGCTATGGAATTTGACTCCTAATAGCTATGGTAGACCTGGCAGAATCATCTTCAGAAGGGAGAGAGCAAATGATATGGGCTATCACATTAGCACCCCTTATGGTGGTGTTATTCCATTTTCTGGACTATTACCTGGGTTTACACCGAGTGAAGATTCATCTCTCATCCAGCCGGTCCAGATTCCCATGTTCATAAATAGATTCATAAGGGAAGGAGTCTTATATCCTCAGACCAACCCTAAGCTGACAGGGTGGCTGACCCCTAATAGTGGTAATTGGATCCAGATCAGCAACTGGGTCATGAAAAACTTTAAAACAGAGTTGGATGACATCGGTTTGTATGAAGCAGTGGCTTCTACCAGTTATGGCATTCCACCGAATGGCAATCTGTTCTTGGCTTTATTGGAATTGTATATGAGTTCGACAGGAACTTTCGCAACTCCGCATGGCGAGATGGGTCTGGCCCTTCATGAAATGCAGTTCATCTCGAAGTTGCCAATGGGCGAGTTCCCCTATGAAGAATATATTCCCTCCAATCGGGAATTGGCAGAAATTTGGGAGAAGAATCCGAACTGGTACAAGTCTATGAAGAACTCATATGCCATTATCTGATTTGTACCAGCATGTATGAAACCGGATCACATCTGGCATACATTACAAAATGGACAACTTATCTATTTATCATAAAAATAGAGTGTCTAAAACAGATAAGAGCAGGTTCCGAGAAGACAAGACTCAGGTCATCAAGCCTTGCTCTATAATTCCTGCAGATTAATTCAGGAATTGATGGTGTCGCAGAAAGCTCGCGACCGATACCTGTCTACCAAAACTGGAGACATCCCTGCGGGGACTGAGGCTTTAAGCTACCTGAGGCAGGGTAGTCAAAAAATGTCGAAGAAGGCCTTGTTGGCAGGCTTCTTATCTTTATGGCTGCGCAGATGGGTCGTGCCAGGAATCAGCACTGTGGACCGGATTCACCGCAACGTATTGTGGCCAGCGGTCCGTTTAGTATTCAAGAACAGAATTAACCTGTTGTCGGCAATGGTGTCGAATAAACGCAGGTCTAAGGATTTTTGGTGAAGAACTAATCAATAATGCTCCTCACAATTTTCCAAGGGTAGAGTTACCATTCACCTATCTGATAGGTTGGTTACTACACCATAATTGTAATTTGTTGCCACCAGGCCCTGAGGATGCAGCGAGGATTTTCTTTCAAAAATTTAGCAAATCCGTGGAGAACTACCACGTTGGCAGACACCAGAGCAGTATTAAATTATTCGCACGGTTGGAATTTCTTCTGCACTAGGCCACCAGTTCCGGCTGACTGCCTTGGTATACAATTTGAAGATAGGGTAGATAAATCAGCCTTATTGCCGAGATCTGTCTACCGATGGCTAGTGTACATCAGACCTTCTTATCTGATGTACCAGAATGAAGATAACTGTGCATTCGAGCCTTATCTACCAAGTAGGTTCGCTCGCCAGTTTGGCTATGACCAACTCCATGTTGGCAATCCTTCCACCAGTTTCTATCATTATGAAAGTTGATCGACGGTGCACGAGCATGGAGATATTTCGAGCTGCATGTACTGGTGCTAAATTCAATATATCTACAGCCACCATTACAACTGAGCTACGTATACTCTATTCGTATGCTCGTTTCTATACATCTATCGCTCTTTTAAAGACGGTTATAGTATGCAAGGAAGTCTTCGGTGGGCTCAGGAGGGAAATATTGAGGAACCTATCAGGATAGCCCCTGACATACCAGACAATACTGCCGTTATAGATGAATTTCTGGCAGTAATTCCTAGAGGAGCTGGGGAGGTAGTCGCGGGACCAATAATTATTGGAAAGACCCGCAAACGAAAGCAGAACACAGCTACCGCTTCTCCGGTGAAGTCTCCAGAGAAGAAAAAAAGTCTATCACCAAAGGGCCTTCCAAACCAAGAGCCCACACTCCAGAAGATGACATTTTGATTGAAGAGGATCATCTTGTCGGTTCTTCCTCAGTCCATCCTGGAGAAGGATCTTCAGCCCCTTCACCAATAGTTGGATCAGGAGCTGTAACACTTTTGTCTCCTGGACGTCTTAGCACCTCACTCCATTTATCTTTGCCATCCAAGGCACAAGCTATAGAAGGTGCTACTACTGTATCCACCACTGATCAAGACCGCATCCCATCAGACGAACCAGCTCTTGACTTCGAGGATGATGACTGGGATGGTGATTATGATACATATCTTGAAAAAAATGCACATATTCCAAGTATTATACAAAACCTATACGGAATTATATATCATGATTTTGTATACTAACTTATTCTGTTCGTTTTGCAGATGTCATAATTGCACCAAAGCCTATGGCTCCTCCTCCTCAAGAAGAAGACATTTATGAGGAAAATAAGGAATCTGAGGAGGAAGCTTCTCCTTCAGAAGACGCAGACGTCGAAGAGGAGGGAGTGCAAAAGCATGAGATGAAGCCTCAAGAAGAATCCTCCATCATTTGTGGCACAACAAGCACAATCTGAAGTGTCCTCTCCTGCTGAGGACCAACACAAAGAGAAGACTACAGTCGACCCCACTGTAGGTGATGATGGAGCTGCTGGAGGAGAACCAGACTTGAACAAAGAATCAGCTGTAGAGAGTTTCACCACAACTGAAGCAGTGGAAAATCCTGCGGAGCAAACGATTGAAGAAGATGCTGAAGGTATGCTTGAGCCACCAACAGAAAGTGGGGAAGTTATAATAACATCCTCTACTGTTGTTACTGATCCGGTACCAGTTTCTGACAAGCCAATGCCGGAACCTGAATCAGCTCCTGCAACTGTTACCACATCCATCAATATTACCGCCGCCAGAACTCCAGAAACTGCTGGAGTAACAAATATTGAAGACATTGCTTCTGAAATTCCTGGAAACCAAGCAGCAGTGACAACAATAGCTCCATCTCAGCTTGTTGTTACACCAACGATATCTGCAGATATTGGAGATTAATCCCTGAAACTTCTGGGAATCAATTGGCTATGACGGTAGTAACAGCAACGACTTCATCTCATCCTGCCGTTGCACCATCAACATCTGCTCCCAGTTCCCAAGGAAGGGATCTGTTAGATATTGCTGTCACACCAAGCTCCAGCATAGAGATGAATCTCCTAGTTGAGATTTATACTGACACTTTTTATAAAACCCTGGCAACCCTGATAAAAATGGTCCTGAATAAGGGCCTCGGTTACGATATTTTGAAGACAACAATGGCTTCGACCATCAAGAACGTTGCTATGTTCAACGATGCTGAGAGAGTGCAACATTAGAGAAAATTGTGGAAGATCTTGAACAGCCGATCAGAGAATATCTTAAGCTGTCAAGTAAGACTGTTGAAAGTCTCATCGAAGAGGAGTATGACACCTTAACAGCTGATTATCTTGCTCGGAAGGCTACATATAATGAATCTCTCCATGAACACAGTCTGAAGGTTGCCAAAGAGAAGGCCTTTTTGGCTGGAATAAAGCCCGCTTTACATGGTCACAGAGTAGCTTATGATGCTCTGAATATAGATATTCAGAATAAAAATGATGAAATCTACGAAGTCGAGGCAGAGTTAGCTCGCTTGAAGGCCGAAAGGGAAAAATGATCGAAGCTCGAAATCTACACCTCACCCACAGCTCGATTTTAGAAGAGAAAGCCTTTGGGGCTGAATCGGCCATCAGAACCCTTGATGAAGCCAAAGAGGGTCTGATAATCACCTTCGCTAAACTTTCTTGTATTTGTACCCCTGAAGCTCGACGTGCCGAGGCTACCAAGAAAGTCATGAGCTCTCGTGGCAAACGGCTACAAGAACTACAGAAGTTACTTCTAGATATTTCTGCTCCACCTTGAAAGAGCTCCTTGTAATCTTTTCTCTTATCCATTTTACAATGTTTCCATAAGAAATGAATGAAATATATATTTTGTGATCCTATCGTTTATTTGGAATTTTAAACAATAGGTATGAGATAGAAAATACTTATCAGAGGTTATAGGAACATGACAAGTCTTTTAAACTCAATACATTATATCTATCCAGAGGTAATATGGACATAATAGATAACGAAATCTTGTTTTCTATTTTTAGTGTATACAATACTATCAGAGGTAATATGGACGTGACAGTCTGTAAGAACTCAAAGAAAAGTAGATTAATATCTATGCAGAGGTCAAATGGACATGATAGATAGGAAAAACAAGTAGATTTAATATTTATCCAGAGGTCTTGAGAACATGATAAATAAGAAATCCAATTAATCAACTGATAAGATAGAAATTAATTTCTGTTTGAGAGTATGCAATACTATCAGAGGTAATATGGACGTAATAGTATGTAAAAACTCATGACCGGTAAGATAGAAGAAGAGATGAATAATCAGCTTAACCAAACCTTGGTAGCTGGAAAATAAGGAGATGGATGTCATGGAAGATATGCATCATTATTGATAAGAGAATGAATGAATCAAATATATTTTTCAAGAAAGAGGATATCATCCCCAAGGATCATTCTCAAATGGTTCTGATTCACCATCAGTTTGAACCATATTGACTGAAAATACTTGTCCAGATTCATCATATGAGGAACGAGACATATCAGTTTCAATGAATTGGACTTCTTCTGAATCCGATATTGCGAAGAGCTAGAAGAGAATTCTTCTTGTATATCGTCATTAAACATGTGGGACGGATCATATCCCAACCCATGACGAGTCTTTTGGTAAAACGGATCACCACATAATGGTAGTCGTCTACCCTTGCCTTGATTGAGACCTTGCATAGTCTTCAAATCATATCCCATATTCTGGATAATCTTGATAGATTGTTGACTATATTTGTCAATTCGGATTCTTCCTTTGTCTTTATCTTTCAGCTCATCTATCTGATTAACAGGGATATTTCTAGCCAGGCCAAACACAATTTGGCGCTTGTTTTTTTCAGACGGAACCACGAAATAAGATTCTTCGTGACGTCTAAAAGTTACGCAAGCTTGTGATGAAGCGGCCACAGGTAGAAGATAAGAAGAAGATGTTAGGAACCTTTGAGCATAAGGTCCAACATCTACATGAGGAGGAAAAGAATTTTCCTTATGATCGATGTATAAAGTTTCTTCTGGCTCAATGTCGTCTTTATATTGATGACTTTGATTATCAGAAGGTAAAGTCATTCTTTCGATAAACTTGACAGCCATATACTCGAAAAGGAAATCTTCATTGATATCAAAAAGTACAGAATGATCAATATTTACATCATGTACAATTTGACTGCTACGCTTCGGATTAATCATCAGTGGACCATTATCCGCCTTCTGCGTAGTTTTGCCAAGATTGACAATCAATGGTGGTTCTGGATCATTCGTACAAGAAGTACGCCCTTTGACCTTGATCATAAAAGGTTGAACTTGGCTTTAGCAGGATTTTTGTTGATTCCTCAGATGAAGTTTGAGTTCTTCCTTTAACCTGATTATCAGAGGTTGATCATTGACAGATTGGGATTGGATTCGTCCCTTGACTATGATCTTCAAAGGTTGCTCCTCTGGCGGATCTTCATTAATAGACTGATCCTCAGTAGGTGATTGATCTTCAGCCATGTCTGATATCTCTTTCACATGCTCTTGTTTATAAAGCCTTGAATCAGAAAAATAGGCTTTGACACCCTTGAAAGGATTGATATCAGCAAACTCAGTCTTCACAACTCCTTGGGAATCCACATACTTGAAGCATTGGTGGAGAGTTGAAGGTACAATATTGTGCTCATGAATCCACGGTCTCCCCAAAAGGATATTATAGGAGACGTCTGAGTTGATAACATAGAAAGTTACCATGGTTCGAAGATCACCAATCTGAATCTAGACGAATCTTCCCTAGTGGCTTGCTCTTGCCAGAGTTGAAACCGACTATCGTAGTACTAGTGTAAGTCAAATCACTAGTAGGAATCCTCAGGGGTCTTAGCATACTCTGAAGAATTATACTAATTGAGGACCCAGGATCAATGTAAATCCTGTCAATTTCAGTGGATCCAATATACCCAGTGTAGCACAAAGGTCTGTCATGCTTGTTATGCTTCAACATTATCTTCTTGTGTAAAGGTGATGTTGGGAATTGCTTCCATCACACTATGACATTGTGGACATGACACTGGTATACTATCAGGAGTCTTGAGTTGAGCCAAGCATGAATCTGCTTGAAGTAAAGCTTCACTCAAAGTCTCTCTGCTTTCTCTGGAAAGGCGAAGCAACTCAAATATAGATAGTCTAGCCGGAGTATTGGCCAACTGAGCTAGAATATCAAACTTGTAAGGCTTCATCACCACCCCCTGACTGGAAACAGACTTCAATGGGACGTCGAAGCGTACTGCTTTCTGTTTCCCCTTTTCAACCACAGAAGGTTTAGCAGGAACAGGAGAAGGTTGGGTTGGTAGTGTTTCCACTACGTCTTCTGCTTCTTTGGAGGATCCCTCATAGTCTTTGTGGTACTCTTTTCCAGATCTTGTACCAGTAAAGTTTCTTCTTCAGACTCAGAGAAGGAAGTACCATATTAAAGGATTTAGTCTTTCTTTCCTTAGCCTTCTTCTTGTGAGGGTTGTTTTGAGGAACTTCAGAACCCAATCCAACAGTGGAGTTTTGATTTTGAATTTGTAAAGGAAGTCGTATTCCTTTATCATAATTCAAACCTTCTGCCTTTTGAAAGTCATAACCCATCTTCTTCATGAGAAGGACAGATTGCTGACTATACAAGTGAGTGGGCAGCGGACTTTTGGCAGGTGTTTCAACAGAGGAAGAGAAAGAAATCTCTGTAACTATAGGAGAATGAAGCATAGATGTCTCTATAGCTACGGGAGGAGAAGGATTCGGGATACGAGGAAAAATCCCTGTCGGAGCTTTTTCATAAGCAGCAAAGACTTGTTGTGCCCGATATAAAGGAACACTGTTCATGGCTAACCACTGCTGATGAGTAAGCTTGAGCTTGGTAGGAGGAGCTAGACTTGGAGGAAAGATGTTCAGTCCTTTCAGTCTATCTTCTAAAGGAAGACCATCCCATAGATGATCCAAGTCATCAGGATCTGGAATAACATGGGAAATCATGTTGTAGGTTTTGACTTTCTTACCCTTCTTGGATTTTGAAGTTTTATCTTCATTTTCCAACTCAGGCACTAAGTCAGGATGTACCCACATGATTTCACCATTCTTTAGTGTGAGCGGCAGCAATCCTGCATTTTCTTCTCTGGCAGGCGGGATATTCACGATCTTCATCGTCGCCTTCGGAATTGGGATAATTCCATCTGGGACTTGCTGTGGAGGAAAATCTCCGAACTGAAGAGAAACCATATTGGTCGTAACCGTATGGTCATCATTGGTTAAAGCAATAGCACCACCATTTATCATCTCTTGGATTTTCTTTTTCAAGACATAGCAAGCACTGGTAGGATGATTAATGTATCTATGATAGATACAATATTTGGGATTGTCAGTCAGATTCACCTCATTAGGCCTCTTTGGCTCCGGAATCTGAAGTTTACCACTCTTCACCAGACATTAAATATCCCTGGGATATCACTTTCGTCAAAGGAGTATTCTTCCTTTGGCCTGGAAGATTCTTGATTATTCGGCGTCGCTTTGTTCTTGGAAAGATTGACCATAAGAGTATCTTTTCCCTTCACATTACGATTGCCAGGATTATTACTAGGATTACTTTTCTTCCCTTTATCTTCTGAAGCGAAAATCATCCCATGCTCTCGAGCCAACCTACCATTGGTCTCGGCAGAAACTGCTGCTATGATAAACGAAGCCCAATCTGAGAATTGGGAACCCGTGAAAATAGCGATGGATGGTCGCAGATTCATCTTGCATGTATCAATCAACGCTGAATCTGGCATACCAGGAGGCATCTTTAAAGTAGCCTGTCGAAAACGTTCGATGAACGTCGAGTATCTTCTTTCTCCTTTGTTTGATTTCTATCAAGGAGGACATGTTCATGTCCATACCTCCTTCATAGAAACGGAGAGAAACATTGCCTTGAATTCGTCAAAAGACGAAATAGAATTATCAGGTAAACTACGATACCAGTCGTAAGCTGAACCCGTCAGGCACCCGATGAACACTCGAGTGAGAAGAGCATCATTTTTCTGCAAGTGTACAGTCATAATATCAAAGTAATTGATATATTGACTGGGAGATGCTTTTCCATCGAACAAAACCATAGATTGTGGCTTGAATTTCGGTGGAAAGGGTATCATTCCAATGAGGAGGATAAGGTTGCTTGATTCCTAACCTCTGGAGCTGATCTTTGTGCCTCAAAACTTTAAACTGTGCTTTGAGCTCACGCACTGCTTGAATGGCTTCACTGGTTTGGGGAAGCACATTTGATTGAATGGTTGTTGGATGTACCGTAACCCCCACTGGAGGTGGTACATCTTCAGGAATGATGGGATCTGGAGATGCAGAATTTTGATTAACAGCAGGCTCTTGAATATTCAAAGGTATTTCAGCCCCTTGACTATCTTGAGTTTGTGCTGTTACTGGTACCGGTGTTACTACTGCCGGCTGAGCAGTTTGCTGATTCAAAATTATCTGATGCATGCTTTGCACCATGTTAAGCATGTCTTTCAGTGATTGCTCCACGGCAGTGAGACGTTGTTCCGTATTAGCAGATGACGTCTCTGGTTCATCTCCCACAGCGTATGATTCAACCTCTCTTGAAGATATAGAGGGATTAGTATAGAAGTATGAATCTACACTATCGGTGTCAGACTCAAAAGATTGAGTACCCCCAGCTTCTGAATCAGAAGTCTGCAATTGTCTTTGTCTTCTTGATCTAGTATTCTGATATACTCCTTCAAAGGAATCAAGAAGTATGTTGAACTGTTGTTGACCTGGAGTTTGGGACATATTCCGTCTTGGATGTCGTCCTCTGTTAGTATGAGATGCCATGTTGACTGATGCATATGACAACTCATGTTCTTGGTCTTCAGCTTGATGTTGAGGCGAATTAAAACTTAATCGATCAAAAACTGACCGTTTTGAAGCCGAACAACAGTTGATCACAACCTGGTGATATTCACAATGATGTTTTTCTTGGGGGAATGTCACCGGAGATTGTGTATTCTTACGCTTTTGCATTAGCAATTCACGTAAGTCAGAAGGAGTGGAGGGAGTAGTCTTCTTTATTACATTAGGGGTAGAAAAACGTTTAGTACCCTGTGTATAAAGAAGATTACTGGCAGCATTCGCAGAACCAAATTGAACATTTCTACGCGTTTGGAGTTGTGTGCGTAAATCTTGAGATTTTTTAGCACGAAGGACTCCATTTTTATTGCGTGTAATATAGATTTGGTACTTTGCATAGAGCAGTATAAGAAGGCTGTTGGTGTAAAACTGAAGTTTTACCAACATCATTTTTACGCTGCACACGTTTAGGTACATTCACATTAGATGTAAAAACATCATTGCAAATTTTATCTACACTGTCAAAGACAGGAGATTTACCTTTACGCGTAGAGCAAAAATTGGTTATCTACCACGTCACAGACGGAGATTTTGTTTTACGCGATGAGCGTAATTTATTTGGGCCTACCACGTCACCGACGAGAGACTGATTCTTACCCTCAGAAGCATTAACATTAGAGTCTGCCGCATTACAAATGGGAGACTCATGCTTATACCTTGAGCGTAAAACTTGGTTCTTACGCAATGGGCGTGAAACCTGATTATCTTCACCGTGACAGACGGGAGATAAATTGCCACACGTAGAGTGCGACGCTGAAGTAAGGACTGCCTCGTTACAAACGGGAGCCCCTACGACAGGAGTGGTAAGAATTTCCTTATCATCAGAAGCAACAGAGAGATCAGAAGTCACTTTGGATTTAGGAATCCAAACTTTTTGTGCTTTGCAAGACTTTTGAACATTGGAGCAGCGAGAACCACCCCAGTTCGGAGCATTTCTTCATAGGCAGTCTGGTCGAAGTGCACAACCAGAGTCTTCTTGGTCGAACCGACCGAAACATCATATTGAGCAATTGCCTCCTCGTCAGAGGAGAAGGTCGTCCCCAGCAGAGTCGCCATTTTTGTTTCACTTAACAAAATGCCAAAAAAAGAAATTGGCCTTTGAAAATAAAACGAGAAAAAGTACAAGAAGTACAAATTTGATTCTGGGAAAGTATTGCTATGGAAGTCTGATTCGTAAATGATCACTTTGTTCCTTGGACCATATGATGATGATGAAGATCACTGCTTGAAGTAGAACAACTGGAAGAACTAAGTCACCAGAAAGGTATCGACGCACTTGGGCACTGATGGCGAGGCCGAATGCTTTCCTGCTTTGCTTCACTCTGTTCTGAAAGAAAGGTTGAAGAAGAATGCTCTGGAGAATCAAAATCTCTAAGTTCTGATCTCTGTATTCTCTCCTGTCTCTGTGTGTCTGTCCTATGAGAAAAAAGTCTATTTATAGACTTGGGCTTTTGTGCGTAAAAACTCAGCAAAAGTTCCATCTTTACGCTAACAACTGCCACCCACGACTGAAGCCATCCTCTGTATATGTTGACACATGTCCCATCATTTCAGTAAGAATAGGATGCATGTACACACGTTCTTCGAGAAGAATGGCATGAAAGCCACGTAAGCAAACCACGTTCCAAACTGGTGGAGGAGAATAGGGCGTAAAAATAGCCCAAATGTACTCTGAGCGTAAAGCAGTAGATTAGGCGTAAAATAGCCCTGACATAGACTTCCCACGTAAAGTGGTTGTTAAATAACCTTGAGCGTAAAAGCAGCTCAAATAGACTTTACGCACACGTCGACTGTTGAGCGTAAAGGCTCGTATAATCTTCGTGCGTAAAAGAAGCCATAGTGTGAGCGTAAAGTAGCTCAATCCACACACTAAACGACAACATTGGTCTCTGTGTAAAAACAAATCCCTTTGAATTCTGTGATATATACCATCATTAATATCTCCATGTCAGAGTTTGCATTAAATGCGAGACTTGACAGCTTTGTCCAGCGTAAAAGTGGCTAGCTTGTCCTGGGCGTAAAAACCATTGTCTTGACCCTGGCTGCTTTTAGGCGTAAAAGTAATTAGCCTTGACTTGAGCGTAAAGAGACTAGCCTCTCTGTGGCGTAAAGGGGATCAATTTTGAGTGGAATGATCTATCACTTTGACTCTTTCTGTGAAGCACTTTTACGCTCCTACAGGTGCACCCAATAAAATACTCTCATGATCAAGCTTGATAAAGAAATAGCTTACAAAACTAGGCAACTTAGCACATCAGTCAAGTTTAGAACGAAAAGAAAAATAGGAGTTATGTGATGACTCAATTTTCTGATCTTCTTCTCACCTCTGACTACGCTTGCTACTGGTTTTCTGGCACTGAAAGGTTGAGTCCAATCTTCAGCTCTGAATTATCCAAAATGTGACTCGGATCCGGAATGTAGCGTCTGAGCTATGATACGTAGATGACGTTGTGCACACTCTCAAGATTAGCTGGTAGAGCTAACCGGTACGCTACTTTTCCAACTCGTCTTAAAACTTCAAATGGCTGATGTACCTGGCCTCAATTTCCAGCTCCGTCAAAACTGATCGTTCCTCTGGTATGAGAAAACTTCACAAAAACGCTATCTCCTTCTTCAAACTCCACTGGTCGACGACTACTATCAACCCAATACTTCTGTTTGTCTTGGGCAATCCTGAGCTTACATTCACCTTCTCTACTGCGTCAGTCACCATCTCTGGACCCAGCAGTACTCTTTCTCCTACGTCATCCCATGCAAGAGGAGTGCGGCAACGACGTCCATAGAGTGCCTCGAACGGTGTCATACCGATGCTAGCTTGGTAGCTGTTGTTGTAAGAGAACTCTACCAGGTGCAAATGGTCTTCCCAAGACCCTCCAAATTCTAAGACACAAGATCTCAGCATATCTTCTAGCGTCTGGATTGTTCTCTCCGATTGTCCGTCAGTCTGGGGATGGTAGGCGGTTCTGAATTCAGTTGTGTTCCTAAACTGTCATGCAAACTCTTCCAAAAGTGAGAGGTAAATCTAGTATCTCTGTCAGACACAATACTTACCGGTACTCCATGAATCGGTAGATGTGCCGTATGTACAGTGCTGCCAACTTCTCGGTGGATAAACCAACCTTGAAGGGGATAAAGTGAGCTGACTTCGTCAGTCGGTCCACAATAACCCAAATAGCGTCCTCAATGATGCCTGGCAATCTTCCGTCCAGATGAACTCTTCATTCTTCCGAGTGAGCTTCGTCATCGGCTCAGCAATTCTGGCAAAATCCTTCACGAACTTCCGGTAGTAGCCAGCCAAGCCCAAGAAACTCCTGATTTCAGCAACAGAGCTTGGGGTAGACCACTTCTCAACAGCGGCTATCTTCTTCGGATCCACCAAATTCCTTCTCCTGTGACAACATGGCCAAGGAAATCCACATTGTCTAAAAAAATTCACACTTGGATAGCTTACCATATAGCTTCCTTCCTCAAAGTTCCAGAACTTTCCTGAGGTGCTCTTCGTGCTCCTCTTCAGTCTTCGAGTAAATCAGAATGTCATCGATGAAGACAACGACAAACTGATCTAGGTATTCATGGAAAACCTTGTTCATAAGGTTCATGAACACAGCAGGAGCATTCTTCAGTCCAAATGGCATGACCAAGAATTCAAACCTGCCTATACTTGGTGTTGAACACCGTCTTGGGAATGTCCTCCTTCCTAACCTTGATCTGATAGTAGCCAGATCTTAGGTCATCTTTGAAAACACCTTAGCTCCACTCAATTGATCAAACAGGTCATCGATCCGGGGTAAAGGGTACTTGTTCTTGATAATGATGTTATTCAGCGCCCGGTAGTCGATGCACATCCGTACTGTTCCGTCTTTCTTGGGCACAAACAAGACAGGTGCTCCTCAGGGTGAAGCTCCATCTCTGATAAATCTAAGGGCCTTCAGCTCATTGATCTGGTCCTTCATCTCCTTGGCCTCCTTCGGGTTGACTCTTTAGCATCCCTTAGAAATAGGAGAAGAGCCGGGAACTAGGTCAATGGTGAACTCTATGTCTCGATCTAGGGGTAATCCGGGAAGACTATCAGGAAAGACATCTACCATAAAGGTGTAACTAAGAATTTTATTCATGTGGAGAATTACAGCAAAAACTCTCATGATTGATCTAAGGACATCCTGCTACAACAATAGATAATGCTATTCAGCAGTCCTAGGTACTATTCTTAATGGTTCTGGCTCTTGCATGAGCAGTCTCCAACTGCTTCATCTTCTATGAACCTTGAGTCTGCATCATGCCTTATTGTAGGAGGCAAGGTCTGCTGGATAGGAAGAGAGTCCCTAGGTTGTGGCCTAACAGGTGTTGCTGGGATATGTGCTCTGGTTTGATGGAAAGATAAGGGGCAGTCCTTTACCCGATGTTCAGCAGATCCACATACCAAATATTTCTCCAATCTCTTGCGACAAATATTGGCTTGGTGACCAAGCCTTTTACAGTAGTCACAAACCAATAGCTTCTTACGATATGACTGCCGGATAGGGCTCAAATATCTTCTAGATTCAGGGGTATCCCTCCTAGGACGAGGTTCCGCTCCAACTTGGTTTAAGATAGCTAAGGCTACATCATTGACGTTCTTCATGACTTCTTTCGTGATATTCATCTGTTCCTGCTGGGCTTCAGCTTGAGCCTTCTGGAACTCCATGATTTCTTGAAATATGGCAACCATTTGAGAGGTGTTTGCTGGTACTGGTGGAGCAACAGGAATGGGTACTTCACCAAGGAAATGCAACTCAGTTTGAGAAGAGGTAGGAATCGCCAGTGTAGTGAAAACTTTATTGGATGCATTATGGGGACGGTCAATCAGCTGCGAGAGAATAAACCCTGGACTTGATTGAGGAGATAGGGTATGATCCGGAGATGACACATCATTGCCAGCAGGATTGGTCTTGTCAATGGCCATACTCTGGAAGGTTTAGGATGCACACATAAGCAAGGTAGCCTACCAGTCTATAATCAAACAAAATATTTAATATATATATATATATATCGGTCCTATGTTGTGGCAATTTGATGTTCTAGTGTTCTAATTGTTTCTAAGTTGGTTCTCCTATGTTGTTGATTTGGACCTGCATGGGCCACCACTAAAAACATGTCACGACCCGGTCCCAATTTCTTGGGTCGAATCGGATCATGCCCAGCCTGCACCGTTGTTGAGACGGCGGCAGTTAGCTGTATCACTCATGCAGGTAATAAACAACACAGTCTAATTGCCACAACTTTAATAATTCGAATAGTTTAAAACTTTTTACAACAAAATAAAAGATACATCTGAAATACATTATTTTCCACAAACATCACGAATTATAAAAAGAGAAGAAAATCTATGCAACCAGCTCATCAGTCTCGAGATCATCGTCCTCTAGTTGGGATCTCGGGAAAAATACCGCGGAACAAAGCATCATCAGTACCTAAAAATGTTGGGTCTCCAGTCAGGAGGGAGCAAAGTACAATTCATGCTAATTTGACAATTGAAATAATAATAGAATCATGCACTTTTAAACAATTTGAAATAAACATTTTCCAGCAGTTAAAACATTGTGATGTGAATAGACAATGAATATGACCGGATTGGGTTGTACAGTGAAAGATATGGCTTATCCCCGTGTGTAAGAGGGGTAAGCTCGCACAGTTACAGTAGTTACAGTAGTTTGGATGTGGTCATACTCATTACACTACTCCCCCAGTCCCCAAACAGTTACAGTAGTTACAGTCAGTGCTCTCAGAGAGAGTTCCGTGTTGCATCGTGGTTTAAACTTGCATTAAAACGATTACTAAATAATTGTAAACTAACACAAAATGTACTTGCCTCAAATTGGACTGGACTTGAAGGGTTGAGACTTCGGGATTGAAACTAGCCTCGTCCTCGAAATCCTACATTCGAGAAGTTTGACTCAGATTCCAGAGTTACCATGCTAACTATGCTAGTTGCAATCTCTAAGTTTGTCCTAGTCAAATTTTAATCGTTATTATACTATCACGAACAAAATCTCAATTATCGGGTGCGTTGTAATTAATTACGAGGGAAAGATCAATTTAACTTTTATTTTGGAAAACTCGTAGTTACCAATTTAATTGGTTAAAACTTTGTATTTTCGTAATTATACATATAAAACTAAATTTCTTGTTTAATGAGAAAAAACGTGATCATTGTTTTAAATATTACAAACTTGTAAATTTTAATGTGAGAGAAATCTTATTAATTTTTCTATATCAAAATATTATTTATTTTAGTTTTACGCGTCCACGCTAAAAACCAGCAAAACCAGAAAATAAAAGAAAAACTACGCTACAATATTTACAGGCCACAAAGATAGGAAATAGAAAAGCTGGGCTTATGTCCTTATAAATTATTTTACATAAATTAAAATAAGAAGAGATATTTGTTAGTTATAAAATCTCCCCTACAATTTAATTATAAATAAACTAATAATTAAAATAAATTTACAAAAATAGTATTAGCAAATAAATTTTGTTTAATGGGTTTAAATGGTGATGATTTAAAAATAGTCTAAATGGATTTTAGAGATTATGGGCTGTTGGCTAAAATAAAAAAATAAAAATCATTTTCTTTAATGGGTTTAAATGGTGATGATTTCAAAAATAGTCTAAATGGATTTTAGAGATTATGGGCTGTTGGGTATTAGCAAATAAATTTTGTTTTAAAGAAAATTTCTATTCTTTATAAATACTAAAATAATTCAAAAAATAGATTTGTGCTCGGAAATGGGTTCGGGACAGGGCCAGACAAACAAAAGTCCAGGATTTTATATTTGAAAAATAATAATAATAATAATAATAATAACTATAATAATTAAATAAAAATTACACTACAAACCAATAATTAAATAATTCTAAATTCTGGGTTTCACAATATCTCATGATAAGGAATGTAAAGCACGAAAGGATAACAATGTAATATCACTAACAAATACCTGAATCATGCATCACAATCATCTACCATCCCGCTCTGCTAACTAACTCCATGTAGTCGCTAAACCTGAAGAGATCATCAGGTCCTCAGGGGACATAGCAAGATACATAAAAACATGCCTATCTAGCAGTTTATCATGCAATAATAAAATACAGATATAAACAGGCAAAGATCCCACAACACAAAACCATAACCAATCAACACGAAACCATGACCAATCAACACGAAACCATGACCATACACGACTGGGAGAACCACTACGCATAAACAAACTGCTGAAGGAGAAACAAGAGAATACAACGTCACGATGTCAACGGATAACCAATCGAATACTCAAAACCCTCGCCCCTAGTGTGGACTCGCAGGTTTGAACAACTACTAACCCTTGCCCCTAGTGTGGACTCGCAGGTTTGAACAACTACTAACCCTCGTCCCTAGTGTAGACTCGCAGGTTAGCTTCAAGAAATTATTCGGCCCCTAGTGTGGACTCGTAGGTGCGGACAGATAACTACTAACCTTCGTCCCTAGTGTGGACTCGCAGGTTAGCTTCAGGAATCAAGGTACAGATAACTACTAACCTTCGCCCCTAGTGTGGACTCGCAGGTTAGCTTTACGAAATCAGGTACAACAGTTCCGTTATGACTTATTCAACCTATGACATGATGCGACTCAGTCCAAGTACAGGTGATGGCACGACACGACCCAATCAAGATACACGAGAGAACCAATCCAATATGAACTACAAGCTAACTATAAACAAGGACTATATATATACTAGCATATACGATGTACAAATCACATGTCAATAATCAACTAGTAAAACTATATAATAATAGAAATATGCATGTAAATAAACTGTAGAGGAAGACAAGGTATACTTGCCTGGTGGTAGCACGAAGATCCAATAATATACCGTCAACTGGTACGCCATAAAGTCCAAATCTCACAACTGTCTCCAAAAACTAAAACAGACATTGTCAACATTCTTAAAATAGTCAAATTAGCTAGGATTGCCTGTCCTTAAGTCCAATTCTGGACACAGGGGCAAAACGGTCATTTCTGGCCAAAATAATATCCGCCGTTGGACCCGCTTTACACCGAAAAGCATGCCAGAGTCAATGGTCTCTAAAGTCATCAATCTATATGTCTACAGATTTATTTTGATGATACGAACCTAACCGTATATCCAAAGTTGATTCCGGCAGGCCGTGCACAAAATCGCCCGTTGAATCGGATCGCGGGGACCACAAAACGGTGATCCGATCAACTGTCTTAGAATCAGACCAAACTTGGCATACAGGACCAAAAAATGATACGGTCCTGTTGGCGCAAGTTTTATCTCGATCTGACGAACGTGCACAAAGTAATTAGAAAATTTACAAAGGGGCCGATACGATGAATTTCGACGGATACGCATCAAATTCGTCGTGCACACGCGACCAATTTGAATTCCGTCAAAGCCCACACATCCGTGAAGTCGATACGCAGCTTTTGATGCTTTCGGTTCGCGACCACGTCGCCCGTTTTGGCGGGACGCATGTCGTATCGAACAATTTTCTAGTTTTAGTTTTTATAGTTTTTTTTCTCGATTTTTAGAATCGAATAACTTTCTACATACCTTACGAAATCAGAGTCTATCAATGGGTTGTAATCATGTATATGTTGTTTAAAAGTTGTTCAATTAGAATTTCGAATAAGTCGGTGGATTGGCAGGAATTTGCCTTCCAATATCGGGTTTCAACTAGAATACTGTTCTACTTTGGATAAGTTTTTCGCCAATCTTTGGGCTCGCTTTACAATGTACATGACGCAAAACAAATCGAATTATTTGAAGGGGATCGGAGTTGTATAGTTTGGGAACACACCTGATCAATTAGATCGACAAACGATCCACAGTGTGACAAGAAATTCCATCAAGAACTTGGGCCAACGCTGCTGCTGTCGCGTCTCTGTTTTGCCGCGCGTTCGGTTCCGCCGCACCGTGGTCGGCCTCCGACGGCCCGCGCGGCTGCGCACGGTAGTCCAGGGGTGCGCACCGCCGTCGGGGCTGGTGGGGCACGATGGTGGTGGCGGTGATCGGTTAGGGTTTCCTCATTTTCTTATACTCTCGCTATCGAGTTATATAGATACACCTATACGATCAGGTTGGGGGGTTAGCTGCTATGGGTTTACTTGGGCTTGTAGGCCTCAAAAATGAAGTCACGCAGAGTTGATCAGAACAAGTCACGCAGAGTGATCCAAGAAGCAGCACAAAAGATACGCTAAGTTCTGCCTGGCCATCTCCTTTAGAAGTCACGCAGAGACAGCTCAGCCATACGTCAGAATCATAATGACTGACAACACAACAGTCGAGAAACGTCTCCTCGTATGCCACGTATGCACAGAACTCGAGAGATCATCGCCGTCTTTTGCGTGATTTTCGAAATCTTCCTTAGCAAGACTCACTCTTCACCAAGTTGGCGTGACTTTGGGTCTTATCTTCATTTAATGCGGCTGACAATATAATCAATGTCAGAGATTTTGTGTCAGACGAAGCGTGCCAAATTAAGACAGCTGGCGGTTTGCGTGGATTATGAACCTTCTCCTTCCTCAAGTTTGTGTGGATTTTTGAGTTATTCTCCTCAAAGCCTGCGTGAATTCTGAAGTATTCTTCTTCAAAGCTTGCGTGGATTTCGCCTTCAACGAGTCTGCGTCAACGAATCTGTGGATTTTTGCCTTCAGCAAGTCAGCGTAGATTTCATTTCAACTGGAGTACGTGGCAGCCATGCCACCGATCTCTCTCTCGCGTGCCCAGTAACTTGCACACGACCCATGCACTGATGCCATGTGTCCAACAGTTACGGGCCACGTCCAGTAACTACTCATTAACCCTGCGTGTATTTAGAGTCTGCGTGACTTTTCAAGTGCACCAGTGGTGAGGTAGTTATCTTTTCAGTTACTATTTTTGACTCTATAAATAGAGTTCTTTTTCTCATTCATTGTACAGATACATTGATATCTACTGTCAAAATTTTGAGAGCTTTTCTTCTTCGCATAGTCCAAGGGATAAAGCGATCGTCTTCTAGATCGGATTCCTATAGTTGTAATTTTCCCAGAAACACAACGAATAAAGAGAATTTCTTTATGGAAAACAAATTGGCGACTCTGCTGGGGAAAACCATCTCCTCTTCTGAGATGGTAACAACTCAATGCGACACTTCGTCAATCGGCTCGACGAAGAAGGTGATGACAATCAAATTCGATCAACTCGCCTATGAAGAAATGCAGCGGGCTAAGGGTGGCAAGCCCACTCCAGCCTCCATCATCACTGCCAAGTCGAAGGGACACTCTGTCTATGTCCCTAAGAATCAGTTGGCATTCAATGGTGAAGTCTCTGCCACAGTGTCTACTCCTAACACTGGCAAGAACTCCACTGCAAGCACGCACACTCTTGTGCGCTCGAAGATGACAGTAACTAAAAGTCACGTTGACAGTACTGGCTCCTTAGCCGAATCTGTTCCAGCGTGCAAATTAACTCTAAAAGTCACGCTGACAGTACTGGCTCCTTAGCCGAATCTGTTCCAGCATGCAAATTCAACTCTAAAAGTCACGCTGACAGTACTGGCTCCTTAGCCGAATCTATTCCAGCGTGCAAATTTAACTCTAAAAGTCACGCTGACAGTACTGGCTCCTTAGCCAAATCTGTTCTAGTGTGCAAACCCACATTCAAAAGTCACGCTGACAGTACTGGCTCCTTAGCCGAATCTGTTCCAGCGTGTAATTCTAAAATCAAAAATCACGCTAACAGCTCTGGTTCTTTAACCAAGTCTGTTTCAACGTGTATTTCATCAGAGAAGAATAGCTCCTTAGTTATCTCTTCTTCTTCACCGAGTTCTACTAGAACTGGGGGTGGTCTTCCACACAAAGTTCCATCGAAAAGGAATAACTCTTTAGTTGTTTCTTCTGCTCCTGTAGTTTTTACTTCAGGAACAGTTTTGACTGATACTTTTGTTAGTCAAAGGAAAGGAGATGGTCTTTTGACTACTCTTCCTTCTGGACATTCTATGTCTCAAAATCTGAATGAGTCTAAGAAAAAACATTCCTTAATGTCTTCTTCTTTGATTTCTTCAAATTGGGCACAGAATCTGTCCATTAAAGAGGGTCTGTTACCAACTCCTAATCAAAGGAGTGGTTCAACTCTTCCTTCTCTGCAAATATCCAGATCAATGGAAGGAAAACTTCATGTTTCCAAAATTAATGTGTTACCTTCCACTGATTTAAGAACAAAACTCAGCACTTCTGGTGTTAAGAAACCATACCAATTGGATATGAAGATAAAAGATCCAGATGCAGAGTATGCAAGAAATTATGTGGCTCACATTAATCACTCTTTGTATAATCAAGAGCCATTAAGACCCAAAACAGGAAGTATACTCCTCAATCTTCACAAACAGATTTACGGGAATATCTTCAACAGAAGAGAAGGAGTAATTCTATATCAAAGGAACATGCTGAATGTGACTTCTATCCAAGAGTCATAATTCAGTGCAGATGTGAATCAACAGTTCAAGACCATGGTGATCATGAATGTGACTTCCAGCCAAGAGTCACAATGCAATGCAGATATCAAAATAAACGACAGTCTGTCTTTAATAGGATTCAGTATGAACCTATGCCTGATGAAGATGAGCCCTTGTTTGCCTCTGTCAATATGACTTCTCGGGACACCGGGGGTAGAGTTGATAGTCCAGATGGAGTATATAGAAACACCAGAGCAAGAGTCCTGGCTTCTAGTCAAAAGAAATTTGATCCCTGAAATTGATTCTGAATTTCTTGGAGAATCTAACTTCCCACCTCTTCCTATTGGGGGTAATTCTCCTATAGTTGACTTTGATACACGAAGCAATGATTCAGAGCATACAACATCTACTAGTTCATCAATAATCCCTCATACAGTCACGACTTACATGGTTGATGGGAATACTGATGAACCTTCTTCTTCCTTGACTCCTCAAGATCAAAGAATTGCTTCTTTGGAACAGCAAATGAAGTCTATGACTGACATAATGAAGTCGATGTATGAACTCATGACAGCTCAGTTACAAAATCGACAGACTGTATCAGATGACATACCAGTTGATACTGATATAAGTCCAGTACAAGTTCCTCCAGCAGTACAATTTAATACTCCTGGACCAGCTCAACCAAATCCTAGTCTCTCTGGAGCTGGGAGTAGTGCTTACAATGCTGTTCCTCCTCCCAACTATTCTCTACAAGCCACAACTCCACAATCTTCGGGAGTTGTCTCTGAAGAATCTCAAAACTTAATTCGAGGCATTCAAACAGAAGGATGGTTTACAAAGGTTAGGCATCAAGCAGCCTTATCCGATAGAATGGAAGCAAGTATCATATCCTCCTAAATACAAGCCTCCTACTATCTCATTCTATGATGGAACCACATCTCCAAGTCAGTTTATTAATCATTTTGAAGTGATGACTGATCAACTGCAACCAAGTGATGCCCTCCTTGCTCGGGTATTTATTGGATGTCTCAAGGGAACGGCTTATGAATGGTATAGGAGCCTCCCAGATGGGAGTATTACTTCATTTGCTGGTTTCAAACAGATATTCTTGAAAGGTTCTATGAAGGGCTTAATGACATGACTATGTCTGCTCTTATTAGAATCAAGCAGAAAAATAATGAATCTACAGAGGAATACATTGAACGGTTTCGAAGAGAAGCTCTGAAGATGCCTCTTGGAACTCCTGATGCTGTCACCATTGACACGTGCAAATCAAACTTGTTGCCAATCATCAGTATGTGGACAGGGTCTACTCAATTTCAAGATTGGCCTTCCTTCATAGTCAGTACCAAAGCTGCAGAAATCAGTGCTGAAACCTTCAAAGGTTTAGGAGTGCAGATGACTCCTAAAGAAATAGGACAAGGTGCTAACAATAAAAATAATGCTCGCAAAGGAAAAGAAACTCTTGAAGTTAATCTTCAGAGCAAAGATGCATCAAATGTTCAAACTCCTGCCTCTACAACTCAACAATCAAGAACACCTCGCCCCAGAGAAGAATATTCTTTTGATGACGACGATGTCCTTGGTATCTTTGAATGTCTGCTGAAAGGTAATAAAATACAATTACCAGAGATCAAGAAACCTGATGAAGCTGGTAAGACAGATCATCCTAAATACTGTCCATATCACAGAATGCTGGGTCATACAATTCGTACATGTTATGTACTGAAAGGAAAGATCCAAGAAATGATTAAATCTGGAGCTATCTCTCTTACTCCAAAAGAGAAGACCGTCACCTCCAACGTCGTCTCTATGCAATTTGGAGATTTCCCTCCTCAACTCCTTGAAAGTAGGATTGTTCCTATTCCTAAGGCAACTCTTGACATAGTGAATCTTCCTCCTCCACAGTCTGAAGGATTAGTGCCAATCACTTTGGAAACAGGGGAAATCATGTGGATCCATCCTGATCTAGTGGCAGATTTTGAATCGCCTTCTCCTCAAAAGATTTCTTCTCAAAAATCCAAAAAGGCTGGAAAGATCAAGTCATGTCATATGACTTCTCTTGGGTCTACCTCTGACACAGAGCCAAAAGAAAAAGAAGAAGCACTTGTTAGTGCTACTCGAACGGGGAAACCTTACCTAAATGATTATTCTAAAAATCCTGAAGATCCTACTGATATTCCTTCAGATGCTAAAGATGCTCCTAATATTTCTCCTGAAGAAGAATCATCTACTGAACCTGTTCCTCCCAAGCCTACGGCTCTGGAGAAAGGCAAACAACAGGCTCGGTTTGATAAGCCAATCAAGAAGTCTTCTCCTCTTGGACTTCAGAAGCCTTACAACTTCGACATTTTGGCTCAGCTTGCTAATACTCCAGCTAGAATGTCCCTTTTTGAACTTCTACGTCTTTCTAAAGAAACTCGGGAGACGTTAAGTGAAGCACTTCTACAAGCTGACTCTTGTCTTGCACAATTGAAGAAGCCAAATGCGGAACCTGCCACTTGCTTACATTGCAACAGTGTACTGGAGATTATCCTAAATATTACCTTTACACAAGACGACATATTACTGGAGGATAATCGACATGACCGACCTCTCTACTACACTGGTTATATTGATACGATGAAGATAGATCGTATCCTCATTGACCCAGGGTCTGCTATAAGCATAATGTCAAAGAGTTTGTTGGATGAACTAAAAATCCCTCTTCACAAGCTCTCCAAGACGGTTACTACTATCTTGGGATTCAATCAAAGTCGAAGTGAGCCTTTGGGAAAGATTCATCTGAAGCTTCAGATAGGCGATTTCAGATCTAAAGTCACTTTCTATGTGATCGAGATCGCGGGATCCTATAATCTTCTTCTGGGGAGGCCCTTTCTTCATGAAAATAATGTGGTGCCCTCTACTCTTCATCAATGTTTTAAATACATTGATAGCAATAGAAGAGTACAAAAAGAAGTTGCTGATATAAATCCCTTCCATGGGGTTGAAGTTATTTCAATGATTCCCGAATGTACAAAGAAGAGTATACAAGGATCATACAAGCTATGGAGAAAGAAGATGCACAAAGTGAGACTTTAATAATCCCTGTTAAAAGTCGAACTACTCAGCAACAATCTCCTAAACCCTCTGGAGAAGATTCTTTCATCATTCCAGTGAGTGGACGGATCTCTCTGTTACCTCATTCATCTACTCAAAATACACTGATCATTCCTGTCAGTGGGCGTGCTACAGTTCCTGTACCTTCACAAGATACTCTGCGAATTTCAGTTGGAGGGCGGACTACTCTTCCATCTCAAACTTCAAGGGAGCTCATCTCTTCTGAGCCATTTGTTATCGATCTTATCGAAACAAAGCTTCTTCTTCTTCTCCCCCTTTAGTCATTGACTTGGCTAAAATCTCTAAGGCTCAGCCTTCTCCCAATGTAAATATTGCTGCTTTTACATTTAATAAAAAGTCTCCACCTTTGCAGTACGTTGATGTGTGTAATTATGTTCATAGTTATTTACATCTGTTAGATGACTTGAACACAATAACCATAGGAGTTGTACAGACTGTTCATACAGATGTATCTCTAGAACCTGTACAATCTTCATACTTTCTAGTTTCCAGCAGAAAGCCAGGAGACATTCCAATATTCTTCTACAAAGGGCCTCAAAATCTTTCTGATCTTGAAGATGATGACAAAAATGATGATACTGGAAGATTACAACTACGTCGTTATAGTCAGCAATCTAGAGACATCATCAAAAATATGGGCTATGACTTCAGGACTGGCCTCAATAATGGAAAAGGAAGAAAAATGCCTGTTCGGATTCATTCTTTGAATATGGAAGGACGAAATGCGGATTGGGTTATACTGCTCCTACTCCTTTCATCAACATTATCCATGAAGATCCTGAGTCTGACGAAGATAAGAGATCTGATTCTTCTAGTACTACTTCTTGGGATTCCGATACGAGTATCGGTGACTTCTATTGCAACCTTCTGTCTTCCAATATGGTTTCCATTGACCATTCTGAAGAAAGTGATGAAGACGAAAAAGAGTTTGAAATCTCACCTGAATCAGAACAGTGGGCCCAAAGATTAGATAATAAATGGGAGTTCCGTTTCGAGCAAAAAGAACCTCCGACTGAAGATAAACTTGTTCAAATAGATGTTGGTGAAGAGGGATCTCCCAAACCAATATTCATCAGTGAAAGTCTTTCAGAAACTGATAAGAAAGACATGATCAAACTCATTCGTGAATACATTGATGTCTTTGCTTGGAGTTATGAAGATATGCCAGGTCTTGATCCACAGATTGCAACTCACAAGCTCAATATCTTGCCGAATGCTAAACCGGTCAAACAACAACAGCGACGATTTCGTCCAGACATCATGGATGCGATTGAAGCTGAAGTCAATAAACTCATTACCTCTGGGTTTATTAGAGAGGAACAACATCCCGATTGAGTGGCTAATATTATTCCTGTTCTTAAGAAGACTGGCAAGATCAGAGTTTGCATAGACTTCCGCGATCTCAATGCGGCATGCCCTAAAGACGAGTTCCCTCTACCAATCACTGATGTCATGGTTGATAATACCTGTGGATTTGAACGAATGTCATTCATGGACGGGTATTCTGGGTACAATCAGATCAAAATGTTCCCAGAAGACGAGAAGCACACTTCTTTCAGAACGCCGATTGGTACATACTATTATACAGTTATGCCATTTGGTCTCAAGAATGCAGGAGCAACTTATCAACGAGCTATGAGCACTATATTCCATGAACATTTGCGGAAAATAGTCGAATGCTATGTTGATGATATTGCAGTCAAAAGTCGACGAAATGAGGATCATATCCAAGATTTGAAGACTATATTTGATCTAATGCGTAAGCATCAATTAAAGATGAACCCTACTAAGTCCTTCTTAGGCGTCTCTAGTGGAAATTTCTCGGCTTCGTCATTACCTCTAAAGGTATACACGTGGATCCCGAGAAGATCAAAGCCATCCAAGAGATGCGTCCTCCACGCACCTTAAAAGAGCTACGAGGATTTCAAGAAAGAATTGCTTATATCAGGAGATTCATCTCTAATTTATCAGGACGCTGCAGACCATTCAACAAACTTATGAAGAAAGGTGTCTCTTTTGTTTGGAATGATGAATGTCAGAAAGTATTCGATGATATAAAACAATATCTGATGAGCCCTCCAGTATTGGTACCTTCCGTCTCAGGAATACCGTTCCTCCTCTATACTCGAGCAATGAGTCATTCATTGGGTGCATTACTCGCTCAAAAGAATCAAAATGGCCATGAACAAGCCATTTATTATCTCAGTCGCACTATGACCGGAGCTGAACCTCGATATTCACCGGTTGAAAAAGAATGTCTAGCCTTGATGTTTGCTGTCCAAAAGACACGTCATTATATCATTGGCCAGACTATTCATGTCATCTCCAAGATCAATCCTATACGGATCATGATGAAGAAACCCAGTGTTTTGAATTCTCGATTGGCTAACTGGGGAATCCTACTTGCTCAGTATGACATGCACTATATTCTTCAGAAATTAGTCAAAGGACAAGCTTTAGCTGATTTTCTGGCTGCTCACTCAATTCCAGAAAATTCAAAACTCTATGATGAAATCCCAGATAAAGTCCTAGATTCAAATCAAATTGCTGAAGAAGATCCAACTTGGCGTCTATTCTTTGATGGAGCATCAAGAATTGGTCCTAATGGCGATATTGTCGCTAGAGTTGAAATTGTTCTTGTATCGCCAGAAGGTCTTGCCATCCAAAGAGCTTATTCTATCGATCAGCCGTGTTCAAACAATGTAGCTGAGTACAACGCATTACTTATTGGTCTTCAACTCGCTAAACATCTGAATATTCAACATTTGGAGGCGTATGGAGACTCTAAACTTATTGTCAATCAGATCAGGGGTACTTATGAAGCTCGCCATCAAGATCTGGTTCCTTATCATAAAACAGCCATATCTATGGCCACATCATTTAAGGAATTCTTCATTGAACATGTTAGGCGAGCATGTAACACGGAAGCTGATGCCCTTGCTAATCTTGCAGCGGTGCTGGCTATCCCAATCAGACGGCAGCAAATGATCGTTGTTCGTAATCGAGAATTATTTCATCTTGAAAATAACCTGACTCTAGGACTTCCAGTTGACATTGAAGAATCAACATATCATGACGTCAACACAACAAGAGGATTTGGATTCAGTCGTAAATCGATGTCATCTTCATCCAATTCCAGCATGGAATTCATCTTCAGTAACTCGACTGAGAATCAGAATACGGATAAAGATTGGAGACTTCCTTTCTTAGATCTCGTATTATATGATATTCTTCCAGATGATCCGAGTGAGGTAGCATCTATCAGACGACGATCACTCAGATTCTATTATAATCATACAACAAAGACCTTATATCGTCGAGCTTATGATGGTTTACTCCTTCGGTGCATTGCTGGTGATGAAGCCCAACAAGTTATTCGTGAAGCACATGATGGAATTTGTGGAGCGCATCAACCTAGGCCAAAACTTCAAGACCGTATTCGACGGATGGGTTATTATTGGCCAACTATGGTATCAGATGCCATTGAATATGCAAGGAAATACAAAGCTTGCCAAATCCATGCGGATTTTATACATCAACCTTCGAAATTTATACATCCGACAACAGCATCATGGCCCTTCGAAGCTTGGGACATGGACATTGTCGGCCCGATCAATCCACCGTCATCTAAAGGTCATCGGTTCATTCTCGCAATAACTGATTACTTCTCCAAAGGGCCAAAGCCATTCCTTTATCTGAAGTTAAACGTCTAATGTCATCAGCTTTATTAAGCAATGTCATCTACAGATTTGGTGTTCCTCGACGCATTGTTCATGATAACGGACCACAGTTCGTCAGCCAGAAATTTACTCGATTCTGTGACGATCACCGGATCAAAATGTTGCTTCTACCGCATATAATCCAGCAGCTATGGATTAGCAAAGCTTTCAACAGACTATCATCAAACTCCTAAAGAAGTTTGTCTCCACTAACAACGTAATTGGAGTGACAAGCTCGGGGAATGCTTGTGGGCTTATCGCACTACAGTCCGTAATGCTACTAAGTGTACACCTTTCTCTCTGGTGTACGGATCTGAGGCTGTTCTCCCATTAGAGATTCAAATTCCTTCTTTAAGGATAGCAATCGCTAATGAACTTACTGCTGAAAATAATGATCGTCTTCGACTTCAAGAATTGGAGGCTCTGGATGAAAAGCGTTATCTGCTCAACAGAATATTGAATTCTATCAAGCTAGAATTTCAAGGGCTTTTAACAAGAAAGTCAAATTCGAACATTTTAGAAAAGAGAACTTGTGCTTACTGTCAGACGCCCGATGACTATGACACACATGAGTAAGGGCAAGTTTGATGCAAAATGGGAAGGTCCATTCATTGTCAATAAGATCTTTTCTAATGGGGCTTATCAACTCACTACTCTAGATGGTAAAGCCACTATGATGCCCATCAACGGCAATTCTTGAAGAAGTACTACGTTTAATATTTCTATCAAGATTGTCCTTCCATCATTCTCCCCTGTTTTATTATTGTTCTTTCCGAAGAATCATTCTGATATCTATTTTCCCCAGTGAGATAGGTATTCTACTTTGTATCGTTTTCTCAACAAATTTGATATCCAGAAAATCATGTCCACATTACCTCTGATTTTCTATCTCAATATCATATTTATGAAAATGATATTTAGTCTTTCTGATTTCTGAGTCAAAAGATCAATGAATAAAGGCAAAATACAAAGTGAAAGGATATATCGTAAACAAAGTTTCCTTAAACGGAGTTTATTTGAGACAAATTCCTCAAGAAAAAGAGTACATCATCATGGAAGATCACTGTAATCCCTTTCATATTTGGGACGAGGACCACATACATAATCAGCAAAAGAATTGAGTACATCTTTTCCTGACCGCACCAAGAATTGACAGGCAGCCAGCCTCATTGCTTCTTCTTCTTCGGTTTCTTCTGGTTCGACGAGGAAGTCCAGGATATCTTTCGGCGGCTTGAGAGTAGACGAGCTTTCACCCATTTCCTTCTTCTGCGGAGGTGGATGTTCTTTAACACCTTCAGTAGCTTCGGGGACGACTTCAGCCTTCTTTTATATCTCTTCAGAAGACATTGTGGATAAAATGCGATCCTTCTATTCAAATATATGCTCTATTTATAGGCATATGGTTACAAGGATCGAAGGAAGTATTCTTTCCCGATATTCAGTTCATTCATTCATTCTTACATTCATCCGACGTTTCACATGTTCATTAATACTTGACGGTTCGTCCGTTCATTTATTACATTCACTCGACAGTTCATCTGTTCTTCATTCCTAAATAGTTCGTCCGTTCATAATCTTCTATCAGTTCATTAAGTGGAATTCGTTATTTATCATGTTTCATAACCTCTGAATCAAATCCGAATCTACTTAC